>CAUYLG010033271.1:0-40751 GCA_963573385.1 Cacajao melanocephalus | reverse complement strand
CAGGTGATCCACCCGCCTCAGCCTCCCAAAGTGCTGGGATTACAGGCGTGAGCCACCACGCCCGGCCCTGGTTTGTTTTATGTGGTCATTTGTTCCAGTGGTCCCCAACTACCAGGCCACAGACTGGTACCAGTCCCTGGCCTGTTAGGACCCCTGGGCCGCACAGCAGGAGGTGATCAGCAAGAGAGTGAGCATTGCCACCTGAGCTCCGCCTCCTGTCAGAGCAGCGTTGGCGTTAGATTCTCATAGGAGCACGAACCCTATTGTGAACTGCATGTGGGAGGGATCTAGGTTGTGCTCCTTATGAGAATCTAATGCCTGATGATCTGAGGTGGAACCATTTCATCCCCAAACCATCCCCCCACCCCGGTCTGTGGAAAAATTGTCTTCCATGAAACCAGTCGCCACTGCCCAAAAGGTTGGAGACTGCTGATTTATTATTCAGAGACTGCGGTAAATACTGTGGCATTGACTCAATTTATTGCATAATTATAGATACAGACCAATTCCAGAAGATGTCCTTCTTCGAGCCTTTGAGGTATGTAAACTCCAGCTTATATACATATGCATGTATATAAGTACAGATATTTATATACACAAATATATATGCTTATTTATATGAAAAATTCATCATGTAGAACTTACCAAATGAAAAAATATAATATCTATCTTTTCTTTTCCCCCAGGTTTTAGATTCAGCTAAACGTGGGTTTCTTACTAAGGACGAACTGATCAAGTATATGACTGAAGAAGGTAAGTGTGATTTAGTACTTATAACAGTGATCTATGTGAGGAATTAATAATTTGTTAACAGTCATGTGAAAGTTATGGGGGAGACTTTAGAATCAGTCATTCTGGTGGAAAGTTATTTACTGTTCCTACTGTTTTGGTTTGGGGATGGTTTCTGTTCTGTGGGGGTTAAGAGGAATAGGGTAAGGGGAGCTGGATTGTGTCATAGAATTTTGTAAAGTATAATGATTACTTCTGTAATTGCAGTCATTCTGAATGGAATTTTCAGAATAAAAGATATGCCATTTGGAAAACGTGAACTATCAATCACTGTAAATGAAGGCTTCTTCCTGGATTGAAGATCTGAATAGGAATATATACAAATTTCTTTCTTTTTTGTTTTTTGGAGACAGAGTCTCACTCTGTCACCCAGGCTGGAGTGCAGTCTCAGCTCACTGCAACCTCTGCTTCCTGGGTTCAAGTGCTTCTCCTCCTTCAGCCTCTCGAGTAGCTGGGATTACTGGCATGGGCCACCATGCACTGCTAATTTTTGTATTTTTAGTAGAGATGGCCAGGCTGGTCTCAAACTCCTGACCTCAGGTGATCCACCCATCTTGGCCTCCCACAGTGCTGAAGGAATTTAAAAATTCCTTTTTAAAAAGCTTTTCTGTTGGTGAAGTTACAGATAATGCAGCCTCAATTAACTATGAGGTCATTTTTAACACTAAACATTCCCTCTTTTAATGTTAATGGAACCATAGATATTTGCTTTGAACAAGACCCTTCATACATATGCATATACACACATAATACCTGCACACTTATATATGCCAGCATATTTCGTTGGGAATTCTCTCTGCTAGGCCGATGTGGACATTTGTTTTCCCTAAAGGTCGTCTCCTGAAACCATCCTCATACTAGTCACCTTGCCTTCTCCCTTACAGAGCTAGAGCTCTTCGGTTCACAGATTGAGTCCTGAATGACTCAGAGTTGCTAATCACTTGAGATAGAATCAAAAATGCAAGGAATTTGGAGCAGGGAAAGCTAAGACTGCATCTATGTGCACAACTGGTTTGACCATTCCAGCTTGATCCACCATTAGGGGGAACACAGGGAGTGGGAATAAGAATGACGTGATCGTCATAGCTGCCACCCAAGAACTCTTCTGCCATGGTCAAAATGATCCTAGGGGTTAATTTTGATGGGGATGTTATGACTTTCAGAGCATGAGCTTCTTAATCCTAAGGATTAGTTTAAAGAAAGTAAATCCTGGGTTATATATTGGGCAACACGAATTTAGTCAAAATGGCCAAACCAGTTCGATGTTCCTACTGTTGTGTGCCTACTATGTGTTTAGTATTGAGTAAGTGTCGTAAGGTATGATGACACTGAAACCTACTCTCTCCTGCAAGGATATTACAATCTTATTGGGGAAATAAAAGTAACATAAAATAGAGACAACAGAAGACAATAGGAAAATAAATATCTGAAGATCAACCAGGGCCGGACCAGCCTGGAAAGCTTGGTCTGGGAAGACTTAAAGAGAAAATAGGTTTTTTGAGATGGTAGAATGTATATGGTTAAGTTGTTGAGGGCAGAGATAAACTCTTGTGCATTATAATTCTCTCACGCACAGTAAATCTCAACAAATGTTTGTGGAATTAACGAATGAATGAGTAGATGGTGAAGACTAGGTGAAGGGCTAATGAGACGTTGTAGGTGTGGAAAACCATCTGAACAAAAACTGAGAGGTAGGAATGAACATGCTATTTCAGAGAGAAAATAAGCCTAGCTGGCCCCGAGGGTGATGCTGGCAAACAGCAGGAAATTAACTTCAGTAGATTGCCTGGGACTAAATTGTGGAGTCCCAGGATCAGGAGTTTGGAATTCATCCTGTGGGCAATGGAGAAGTATTATAGGCTTTTGAGCAGATGAGTCACATGGTGTGTGAGTGATCGTGAGAAGGTTTTTCTGGTGCTGGTCGGTTTGTTAGATGCATGAGAAAGAGGTTGGACCAGGGAGACCAGTTAGAAGGTTATTTCAGCATTCTGAAGGCACCCAAATAAGGGCCTAACCTGGCAAAGGCAATGGGAATGGAAAGAAGGGATTGATACAGGACTGTCTGCGGCAGAATCCGTGGGTCATGATGACAGAGCGTAGGGGACAAAGATGAGAGCTGAATCAAAAGTAACACCAAGGCTTTGCCCTCGAGCACAAGTATTATGGTAATGCTACTGACTGAAACAGCAAAGTCAGAACAGACTGCAGTGTATACAGAGATGGTGTGCTCGTGTGGTTTACCCGGAGGAGCTGTGTGATAATTGCCAAGATGGTATGTTTACAGGGAGTTCATGGTAGTTAAAGATCAACTATTGAGTCTCTCAGTGGACTAAGCATAAGACAGGTATTTTCAAATAAGAATATGTATGGTTTCAATGATTCATTCAACAAGTATTGTTACAGACCTTCCACATATATCAGCCAGTATGTTTGGAAGTAATATATAAGATGTAAATACTATACAAATCTAAGTTATGATTTAATATAACAGACCCATCAGCTAAGTGTAATGGCAGTTGACTAGTTTGGTAAACTAGTAGCTTAAGAATTGTTGCTTTGAGATTGTCAGAATTCTACAAATTGTTTTGAAGTACATTTATGCTGTATAACAGTATGGATTAAAGTTACTTACACAATCTTCATAATATCCTCAAAGCATCAAACACTAGTTTGAGAATATACATTCTTACTGCCCGGGATGTCATATGATAAACAAAATAAATCACACTGAATCAAGTTCCTACGAGATAGAAGTCCGTAAGTGTCCAGCAATGTGTATTGCATCAGACAGTGTTTAGCAGCAGGGAAGATCTCAGAACAATTTTTTTTAACAAACACTTACCTGTTGCTGCTTCTGTGCCGGGTACTGTTCTAAATACCATTCAAATAATAATACGTTGAATTCTTACGACAACCCTGTGTGATGGGTAGTATTATCCTCTTCATTTTAGAGACAGGTAAACTAAGGTATGGTGCAGTAACTGAGTTGATCAAGATCTTAGAGCTAGTAAGAGGCAGCCAGCATTTGAATCCAAACTTGTGCTTTTAACGATTAGATTATTTTTCTTCCATCTTTAATCAAATACTGGGGCTTCAAGTTGATCCTTTGGTAATTTCAAAAGTTTTAATCTAAATAAATAACCTTGTTCATGGTATCTTTATGTCTTCCTACTGCTTTGCCTGAAATGACGTGTTCTAGAGGTTGCTTGATCCATAACATCTGCAGGTGAGAAGAACTCCAAAATCTGCCAGGGTATACAATAGCCTTGTCTGTGAACCTCTGGACTGTCGTGATGTACTGGTTCTACAGCTGCAGGGAGAGTAACTAGTGACTTTTTGGGGGTTTGTGGGGCTCCATGGCTATTAAGCTGGCTAGCGGAAAGAGAAGGAAAAAGATCAGATGATCATAAATGATAAATTTTCCTTTTTGTCTCTCCGAGGTGAGCCTTTTTCTCAAGAGGAAATGGAAGAAATGTTGTCTGCTGCAATTGATCCAGAATCAAATTCAATTAATTACAAGGACTATATATCCATGATGGTGATAGATGAAAATTAAATGTTCTAAAGATAATTTCTAAGTAAAAGGACAATTGTAGAAATTGCTTGTCCTTGTTAATTTCACATCTTCTCTCATGATTCCTATATGTGATATTTAGTACCTTGTGACATAACTATTTTAAGATACTTTGTTTTTAAAGATGATCATAACACTTTAAAACAAATTTAGTATGTCTGGCCTTACAGAATGATATGTTATTATTTATTTAAAAACAATTCTGTCCGGGCACGGTGGCTGTCCGTACAGTGGAATCACACCTGTAATTCCAGCAGTTTGGGAGGCTGAGGCGGGCGGATCACAAGGTCAGCTTGGCCCACATGGTAAACCCCGTCTCTACTAAAAAAATACAAAAATTAGCCAGGTGTGGTGGCAAGTGCCTGTAATCCCAGCTACTCAGGAGGCTGAGGCAGAAGAATCACTCGAACCCAGGAGGCAGAGGTTGCAGTGAGCCGAGATCGTGCCACTGCACTCCAGCCTGGGTGACAGAGCAAGACTCAAAAAAAAAAAATTATTAAAACATTTTTAACATTAGAATGGATTGTTGTTTATTTTCTACAATAAAACTCAAGTTACCTTCAAATTAATTAAGCTGACAAAATGAAAATGACTGTAATGATCCAAGGTTTGGCATATAAAGATCTAAGAGGGGGCAGAATGACCACCAATTGAAAATGAGTAGCACTATGATGAAGGCTTCTTTTTTAAACAATAACAAACACTTCATCAGTCTGAGTGTGGAAGGAGATTTGTCAAAATAAATACTAATAATTGATTTTCTATGAGTGCCAATTACAAACATCATTTGAGATTATAATAACTTAGTGTAAAAATTAAAATTTGCTGATCCAGCATGACACCATTTTTGGAGTAGCTAAAGGAGTTGAGGTCACTGAAACCAGAGGAAAGAAGGCTGAGTGGAAATGAGAATGTAAGGTAGTGGCGATTCTTTGTCTTTAGAAAAATTCTCACGTGTGCAGCATACCTGCTATGGAATGTTGTCCTGAATACTGAGAGTACTGAGTCATGTTACGGTGTGTGAAAAGTACAGCTCCTGAAAGAACAGAAGAAAGTGACTTGTGCACCTCCGAGTACAAGCAGTACAATGGAGAAATGTAAAATACAGAGCCACTTAAAAGCAAAGGGGAAGATAAGGTAAAGGAAGATGAACAATTTTCCGTAATCTATATATTCTTTTATAACAATACACACACACACACAGATCTGTATTTAAAGATGGCCTTTTCATTATATGTGTGTATCTACATATATGTAAACATTTAAAGTTGCTGTGAGCCTTCCTCAGGCATGTAGTCTTGCCCCTAGAAGAGGCAGCTGCTACCCAAGAGATTGTTTATCACTGTTCATTCGTTCTTGAAACATTGAATGTATGTCATTAGATAATGTGCTAGGAACCAGAGTCCCTAACTAATCCAGGTCACACTTTAGTGAGGGAAACCTGCAAGTCAGTCAGCAGCCGCATTTCAGATAGGGGCTCGTTTAGGGTACTGTGGAAGTGCAGAAGAGAGGCAGCTACTCAGCCGTGCAGGGAGCGAGCTTTCTGGGAGATGAAAGGTGCTAGCGTGTAGAGAAGGCTTACCAGGACGGGAAACACTTCACTTTAAAATGAGTAGTTCAGCAAGTGGGCGGCGCGGCACAGGGCGTTCCGGTAGGTGAGCAGCAAGCACAGAAATCTTGGAGGTGTCATGACACATGGAACCCCTGGGAACTGAAAGCAGCTCAGTATGTGTGGAATGTGGGAGATTTGGGGGTCATGGTGAGGAGCGAAACTGGAGCTGTATCGTTAAGAATATCGGGTTAGGTGTTAAGTTTCAGCGTTAGAGTTTGGACTTTATTCTGAAGATCACAGAGAAAGATCACTTGTAAGCAGCATGAAAAATAGATTTGATGGGTCACGCCTAGAAGTGAGACCAGTTTGTAGGCTATTTGGTTTGTGGGAGGGGATAGACTGGGAACAGCGGAGCATGAATCCCAGGTTTCTGGCTCAGACGATGGGTAAAAGTGCCATTCATTCCAAAGAGAAATCCAAGTGGGGCGTCGGTAAGCAAAATGATGAGTTTGGGTGCAGACATCCTGGGACGCCCAAAGGGTGACATTCGATCATCAGCTGGATATAGAAGGGAGATCTGGCTGAGACCTGGATTTTGGAGCTCTCAGCATGTAAGTAGTAATTAATGCCTTGAGAGGAAAAGAGAAGAGAGTCTAGAGCAAGACCATGGGGAATATCAGCATTGAAAAGAAGGCGGAGGAAGAAGAGCCCACAGAAGGGACGGGCGGGGGAAGCCGGGCAGAGGGAGAGCTGGAAAGAAGCATCGTGGGTGCCAGGCTCGGAGAGAGTCGCAGGGAGGCAGCTGTGGCCATGTCAACTGCAGTGGAGAGGAGAGGTCAAGTAAAGAGGGAAGAAACATCCGTGGGGTCCGCAGTGAAGCTTTCACCGAGGACCTGTCCCAGAGCAGAGGTGGAGGAGCAGCAGGGTGTAGAGTTGAGTGGATTGCAGAAGGAACGGCTGTGAGAAGGCCGGAGGACAAGTGACCCCACAGTGAAGAGAAGGAAACGGAGCAGCTCAGGGAGCGATTTTGGAAGATGGGAGGATGTAGGCACGTTCACTTACAGTCCAAGAGCTGAGAGCCCGCAGGGAGGGTGCAGACACTGAGAAGGCGGGAGGGCCAGCTTCCGGAGCAATGAAGGGATTTAGGTAGGAACAGTGAACCCACGCCTGTGGATCCTACTTCATGGCCTCCGTTGTCTTTTCAGAGGAAGGTAGAAGGTTATAGAGCTTGAAGAGAATGGTGGAATTTTGGAATATCTCTTGTGGGAAATGGGAGAAAGAGTTGAGAAAGAGCCCACGTAAGGATTTTCAAGAAACCCTGGAAGATTTTGTGCTTGAGAGCAAAGAAGAAAAAAGGTAGATTGTCGCACGGCTTCAGGG
Source organism: Cacajao melanocephalus (assembly GCA_963573385.1). NCBI lineage: Eukaryota > Metazoa > Chordata > Mammalia > Primates > Pitheciidae > Cacajao > Cacajao melanocephalus. Next base: position 33,456 of record CAUYLG010033271.1, on the reverse strand, counting down.
TTAAGGTTTTGTCATGTGGGTGAGGTGGAAGGAACCCAAGGTCGAGGGAGCTGAGGAATCTGTGAGAAAGCAGTTCCGGTGGTGTCTGTGGGGCAGCGTATTAGGGAAAGACCCAGGTAGGTGGCTTGGGCTAACAGACGGGAGGGGTTAGAGGCTCAGGGTCTCTAAAAGGGCAGATGGCTGGTGTTGGTAGCAAAGGATGGTCGTTCCTACCATTCCTGAGTGATTATATGTTTCCCTGGAAATTTCGCTTCACTCTGTTCTTAGGGTGTTTATTTTCTTCTCGTTTATTTATTTGAGACAGAGTTTCACTCTTGTTGCCCGGGAGTGCAATGGCGTGATCTCGGCTCATTGCAACCTCCACCTCCCAGGTTCAAGTGATTCTCCTGCCTCAGCCTCAGGAGTAGCTGGGACTACAGGGATGTGCCAGCATGCCTGGGTAATTTTGTATTTTTATTAGAAACAGGATGTCCTCCATGTTGGTCAGGCTGGTCTTGAACTCCTGACCTCGTGATCCACCTGCCTCGGCCTCCCAAAGTGCTGGGATTACAGGCGTGAGCCACTGCACCCGGCTTTTTCTCCTATTTATTATATGAATAAGTAGTAAGAGTGGCTCATATTTGTTGACTATTCTGTGTTGCAGGCACTGTCCTGAGCGCTTCACGTACATGAACTCATTTAATCCTCACATCCACCCATCGGTATAGATGCCAGTAAGTTACCCTCATTTTACAGGGGTGGCCATCAAGAAGTTACACAACAGTAAGGGGCTATATCAGCTTTTTCTAGGTTATGTTCTGATATCAAAACTCTCACATGTCAGAGGTTGACAAGAATAAAGCTTATTTCTCTTTACGTTTTTTTGTCAGCTGGGGTCATCTGGGACTCTTCCCTGCGTGTCTTCCTTGTTCTCCTCATGGCCTGGAGAGGTAGGATGCCCTTATGTGCTGCTTTGCCCGGGGTGGTCCCAGACTACAGCAGTCCCAGTATAATTATTAATTGGTCTCCTTGTTACTCTTAGAAATGTTCCAGTTTAGATGATTAATGTGTGGTCATCCCATTCAAAAAATAGTGAGTGAAAGTGATGGTGAGGAATCGTCACTTATGGAGGGCTTTCTGACAGATAATTCTAGCAATGGTAACAGTGGAAGGCATTTCTTCCTTCTCTAGTTTCCCAGGATAATTTTTTTCCCAGGATTACCTGAGATTTTCCCAAGGTAAAATCCAAGTGGAGAACTGATGTGCCTCCTGCTTGGCGGTGCATGTCAGAATCACAAGCAAGAGCTGGGAATGAGCTGCATGCCCTCAGGACAGGGCAGAGGCCGAGGAGGAAAGGAGTGTGGTGACCCTCAGGGCACCAGCAGACAGGCTGTTTGTGATAGGCAACGCATTGCAGCTGGGAAGGAGGGTGGCCGAGGTAGGAAATAACCTTTGAGGTGGACACATACCAGGGGCGTGTCATTGGGCAGCAGGGGCCAGCACGGACATGCAGCAGTAAAGCGCGTGCTAGCGCCTGATGCGTAAACACAGGCAGCAACCTGTTTGGAGCATACAAGACAGCTCTGAGTTAAATCCTGTAAGCCATTAAAAAACTACAGTCTGGTGAATGAACCCTAATCTCTTGACAATCAGGGGATGACATCATATTCTCTCTCCGAAGAGACTCTTGTGCACAGAGGGCAGTAGAGGAAGGATGCCTCGTGATTGCGTGCCTCCCCAGGCCCCATCTTAGAGGATTCTTTCAAAAGTTCTGACTGATGTTAAACTTCACATCTTGTCTCAAGGGAATCCTCTCTGTTTAGTATCATAGAGTTGGCTTTACGGAATGTAATTAACTTTTATCTTTAGCACAAATGCGTCTGTTTCTTTTAAGGCCACCAGAAAGCGCAGCAGAGGCTTCCCACAGAAATCTCATTTTATCTCCTGAGTTGCAGAATAAATGTACCTTGTTTGCAAAGGGAACACTTTTCTTTACACCCAAACCAGTGCAATGTGTATTTTGCCTCTTCAGCTCACCAACCTTGCCCTCAGCATCCGATTTAAATCACCATGGCATTTCCTGACTAGGAGAGTGCTTGGTCCCTTGTGCAGAAAGTTTGCTTACCCTCATGACTCTTGGCTTCTGCAGAGCCTGCCAGCTCTGCTGGGCCCTGTGGAAAGCCACCCCTGTGCTCACACTGCTGGGGAAGGTGCATGACTTCAGGCCTGAGAGTCTGGCGGTCTTGCGCTCTGATCCCAGCTTTATGTGTGACTCACTCTGGATCAGGCTCTTCATTCACCTCCTGTGCACCTCTGTCTGCAAAATAGCCCAGCTCTGGTCCTTCGGTCCCACCTGAGAGTCCCCTTTGCAGTCACTCAGTGTCTAAGTGCCAAATGCCTAAGAGACACAAAAAACAGAGTCCACCATAGGCTAGCTGGCTTATGACTGTGCGTTCAGGGCAGGAGGATTTTCTGCGGGATGGAATGTGTTTAGATCTTTCTCTCCTACCTTCCTGTCTTCCTTCCTTTGCCTTTTCTAAATCCTTCCATATGAGAAAGTTCCCTGTTTATGCCGGCAGTTCCTGGAAGATAAGTGTCACTACATTACCCTCCTGGGCCACTTAAATAGACAGAGCCTCACAGTCACATATGCTCCCTGCCGTGCTGGGTGTGTTTCTGAACGTGTGGCTGCCGGTCACCTGCTTCAGGAGCCCTTGAAAGGAAGAAGTTAGAAATGGGGGGAGGGTGCCCCATTCTAGACCCCTAAAACAGAATCTCTGGAGGGAGGGCCCAGGAAACTTAATTTCACATTCTTGCAGGAGCCTTATGCATGCTTGTGTGTAAAAACCACTACCTGGGGCTCTGATATCAAATGAAAGTTGTGGGATTTGGAGTTAGGCTTTGCCACTTACTGATTACGTGATTGGTCCAGACATTTAATATTGCTGAGTTTCCCTGGAGGTCAAGGCTGCGGTGAGCCATGATTGCGCCACTGCACTCAGCCTGGGTGACAGACAGAGACCTTGGCTCAAAAAAATAAAAAAATATTGCCAAGCTTCTGCATCTTAAAGTGGAAAAAACACTTTTCAGGGCTGGCGTGAAGATGAAATAAAATAATAAAAGTGGAAATGTTTAAAAAGCTGTAAGCGATGACACAAATTATTTACAGAAAGCCAGGTGGGCAGAGAAGGAGAGAGGAAAAGAGAGAGGGTGGGGCAGGGATGGAGCCCTGCTGCCTGGGTGTGGACAGACAGTGTGGGGAGTGGGTACATAATAGAAAATGAACTGGGGAGAGTGTGCGCGTACCCAGCCTGCTGGTGGGATGATACCCGAGGTTTGCTGTCATGGTGCTGTTAATTATAAGGTGTTAAGTTTATTTCTAGAATGTGAAAATAGGAGGCTTTAAGAGGTTTCTTTTTTTCTTTCTTCTATTTGTAAAAAAATTTCTTATCAGTCATAGTACCTTTAGAGCAGCAGGAATTATTTACCTCGTCTAGTGGAGAAAACGCTCGTAATCATTTGAAGAAACTGTTATTTTTCTTAAAAAAGAAAAATCAGGCCAAGCACAGTGACTCATGCCTGTCATCCCAGCGCTTTGGGAGGCTGAGGTGGGCGGTTCACTGAAGGTCAGGAGTTTGAGACCAGCCTGGGCAACATGGTGAAACCCTGTTTCTACAAAAATACAAAAATCAGCCAGGTGTGGTAGCACATCTGTAATCCCAGCTACTTGGGAGTCTGAGGCAGGCGAATCACTTGAACCTGGGAGGCAGAGGTTGCAGTGAGCCAGGATCATGCCATTGCACTCTAGCCTGGGCAACAGAGCAAGACTCCATCACCAAAAAAAAAAAAAAAAAAAAAATATATATATATATATATATATATCGTAAGTTGAAAAATACTACAAGATCAGACCATATATGCCATTATATAATCTGCTGTTTTAAATTAATACAAAATGAACAATCTTTCCATATCAGTGTATACTTACCCAAAATATAACTTGGAGTGACTGAATAGTATCTAATTGTTTGGCCATACCTTAATTAATTAATCAATTTAGAGATAGGTCTTGCTCTGTCACCAAGGCTGGAGTGCAGAGGCACCATCATAGGTCACTCCAGCTTTGTACTCCTGGCCTCAAGTGATCCTCCCCAGCCTGGGCTTCCCGAAGTGCTGGGGTTAGAGCTATCACACTTGGCTATTTAATTAGTTCCTTATTCTCAGTAATTTAAATACTCTTCAGTTTCCACTATTATAATAGATTATGACGAACATCCTAGTAGTTAAGTCTTAATTTAATTGTTTGCTTAGAATACATTTCTAAAAGCAGAACTGTTGGGTCACTTTTAAAGTGATGGGGACCTATTTTTAAGTCTTTTGCTAATGTGTTTGCAATCTATCCTGCAGAAAAGTTGTGAAGAATGACCGTCACAGCCGGAAGGACACCAAAATGCCAGCTTCTTAGGCTGTGAAAGTGTTTCCTCATGCAATTCATTTGCTCATCAGTCAGCATTCGTTGAATTCCCACTATGTGGCAGACACTGTGCTAGGCACCAGAGATGCCAAAATGAATATGAGACGTAGCCCTTGTCCTTGAGAGGTTTCACCCTGGCAGGAGAGACAGTAAGACACACAAAGACGCTGAGCAAGGGTTGTTCCGCAATGTCAGCAAAGTGCATTCGGGCCAATCATAGCAGCCCGCTCTGCTGTGTACTCAGAGGACTTCACAGAGGAAGTGACAGGCTGAACTGCAAATGTTTTATGTGCTCACATTGGCAATTTTGCTGCCAATACTAGGTGGTGAGAATGTTCTGGAATGAATGGCTTGAAGCTAATGCTGAAATAGCTTTATAGCATGGCTTAGGGAAAAGAGTGCTGAATTCCAGCTGTGCCAGGTAATAGTATATATGACCTAGGAAACGTCACGTGATGTGTGTGTCCTCTGTTGTCCATCTGTAAAGTGCCGGAAATTATAGCTACCTTGTAGGATTACTCTGAGCATGAAGGGCTCCCTGCACATAGGGCTTAGTAAGTGGTATCTATCGTTACAAAGTGTTCAGTAAATATCTGCTGAATGATTGAATATAAATATTTTCTCCATATAGGAAACATCCTCAATTATATAACGAGGTTGGGTACAGGTGTTGATAGGATGTCTGGGAGTAAGGAAGTCCATTTTCCTAAACTTGTGACCTCAGGGACTTCACGGAAAGGGTACACATGTAATTTTAACTTCATTCATTCAACGAAATACTTAATTAGTGATACTCTGTGCTAGAAACAGTTCTAATAAAACAGTTGGGTGTGGTAGCTCACCCCTGTAATCTCAGCACTTTGGGAGGCTGAGGCGGGTGAGGCACTTGAGGTCAGGAGTTTTGGGATCAGCCTGGGCAACATGGCAAAACCCTGTCTCTATTAAAAATGCAAAAATTAGCTGAGCATGGTGGCAGGCGCCTGTAGTCCCAGCTACTTGAGAGACTGAGGCAGGAGAATTGCTTCAACCCAGGAGGCAGAGGCTGCAGGGAGCCGAAATCGCTCCACTCCTCTCTAGCCTGGGCGACAAAGCAAGATTCTGTCCCAAAAAGAAAAGAAACAGTTCAAGTAAACAAAACAAAGTCCCTGTCCTTAAGGAACTTGAATTCTGACTGTGAGGTTGACAATGGGAGGCCGATAACACATCAATAAATATACGTCATGTCGGGATTAACACTATGAAGAAAAATAAAGCAGGGTAAAAGGTGAGAGTGACGGGTTCTGCCCTATCTAGAATGACACGGAAGTCCTCTCTAAGGAGGCGATCTTGAGCAGTGGCCTGAAGGAAACGAAGGAGCGTGGGAAAGAGCATTCCTTGTAGAGGAGCATCAAGCACCAAGTGTTTGGCAGCTGGAAGGATCAGCAGGGAGACCCCCAGGCCTTGGCAGCCTGAATAAAGAGAGAAGCAGATGAGGATGGAAGGGTCCTGTAGGCCAGGAAAGGACTTTGGAGCCATGCTAAGTGTGAAGAGAAGCCATTGAATGGTACTGAGCCGGTGAGTGGACATTACCTGGGGATGGCGTCTCAGGCCAGGATGATAATGGTGGATAGCAAAAGGTGGTTGGATTTGGGATCCATGTGGAAGGTAGAAGCCACAGGAGTTCCCAGTGGATTGCATGGAAGTAGAGAAGAAGAGACTCAAGAGTGATCACAAGGTTTAGGTCTAAGCAACTAGATACTGTTTGTTCACGTTGAAGGGAAGCTCAGGAGTGTGGTTTGAGACATGTTCCCACTGAGAAGCCAAGCAAGCATCCAGGCTGTCTATATAAGTCAGGAGCTCTGGGGAGCCTGGGGTTGGAGTGGTCCATGTGCAGAAGATGTTTAAAGCTGTGGGGCTGGATGGGTCACCTAAGAAGGGAGGGCGAGTAGGGAAGAGAAGGGCTCTGAGGGCTGAAGCTGGGGACAGCCCAAAGTTAGAGACAGGGAAGGAGAAAGAGCAGCAAGAGATACAGGACAGAATACCATCAGGGCAGTCCCAGGTCCTCTTCTGTCCCCCATCCTGTGTCCCAGGACCCTTATCGATACAGGGCAAACATACCATCAGGGCAGTCCCAGGCCCTCTTCTGTCCCCCATCCTGTGTCCCAGGACCCTTAGCGGACCTCCATCACCCACTTATTTATTTTCAATGGTCCTTCAGATTCCCTGAGGCAAGTTGGACTCACATAGACTAGAAAATACTGCTTGTAGTGCCATATGCAACTCAATGGTAGCACCGCATTTTTTAGTTGCTTGTGAAATCTAAAACTATCCCTTCTCATCACATTGCAAGTGAACCATGATCGCACAGTTTCTCAGTGTCTTTGAAATTCTTGTGATCTTCAGTCCTGACGCCCATTCTTATTTGAGGAGAGGCTGGGGTCAAGGCAGGGCCGGACTGCCATGGTTTCGGCTGCATTACAAAATTAAAGGAGTCAGCTCCAGCTGAGCCAGTGTGGCAGCTATCAAAAGCAAGCCCTTCACAAAAACGGTGTGCTTCATTTAAACTACCAGGAAAGAATTAATGGGCAATATGTGATTCCCAGGTGTGAAATGCAGCCATCACACCCTTGTCCCAGAAACACCATTTCAGCTTTTCTAAATCAAGTATAACTCCAGTCCCTTATTGGCCAATGAAAACAAGAGGAGGCCTCCGTTTACCGTTTGTCACACAATAATCTGGAGGTTTATGTGGTACCTCTACAATCTAACAATACGGACGAAGACCATGACAACTGCTGAACACCGAAACTGGCTCAGTCACCTTCGTCGTCACCTGAGGAGCCCTGTCCCCTTCCCAGTGCACTGCTCCGGAAACTGGAATGACCCCGTGGCGACAGCAGTGAGAACCTGGAACGGTCCTCTCAAGGTGGGGCTTTTTCAGCAGATCGTTCAAGGGAATATACTGACGTGGTGTTTGTTACACCCAGAGTGAGACTATAGGAGAGAAAGCTGTGTGAAACCCAGATGCTAGAACGGAGGGAATTCTTCCCTCCGGTTTGCCCACCAACCACTGGCACAGCCACCAGCCCTGCCCACCCTTCTGGCGTCAGCACGCAGCCCTGCCCTCCCTGACGCCAGGCCACAGGCTACAGTGCCCTGTCAACGGCCTTCCCATTCCCGGCCCGGAGACCCTGCCTGCTCTCTCCAGACAATTCAGCTGTTTGTTCCTGCAAAGGCTTTTTGAAAACAAAGGCCTGGCCTGGAGCGGTGGCTCACGCCTGTAATCCCAGCACTTTGGGAGGCCGATGGGGGCGGATCACGAGGTCAGGAGATCGAGACCATCCCGGCTAACACAGTGAAACCCCATCTCTACTAAAAATACAAAAAATTAGCTGGGCATGGTGGTGTGCACCTGTAGACCCAGCTACTTGGGAGGCTGAGGCAGAAGAATAGCTTGAACCTGGGAGGTGGAGGTTGCAGTGAGTCAATATCACACCGTTGTACTCCAGCCTGGGCAAGAGTGAGACTCCCTCTCAAAAAAAAAAAAAAAAAAAAAAGAAAAAGAAAAAACAAAGGCCTATTAATTCTGCCCTGTTTGCAAGGGAAGCCCCAGTTCTCTGGGACTCGAAGCACACTTTGCTCTCTTGAGGGGGTGGTGAGAAGAGGATGTGAGGAAGGGTGACTTTTTATTTTTTTCTCTTTTTAAAATTTTTTGATTTTCTTTCTTCCGATTCAGTCTTGATGAATTTTTTCTCTTTTAACAGCAGAAAGAACAAAACAAAAATAGTAACTCCATAAATCATCCTGCCAGGCAGAGACGAATCTCCCATTTGCAAGCTGCAATACACATGTTTTTGTAAAATGTTTTCCTCTAGAGAGTTGGTAGACAATGGTGCAGTGAGTCTCCACGTAACATCACCCTCCCCACCCACCATCAACTCAAGGCCGGCCCTGTCCCCATCTCCATAGGCCACCTCCCTCAGCATTTTGAAGCAAATGTAAGGCATTATTTTATTTTATTCATAATTTTTTCAGTAGGTATATTTAAAAGATACCTAGAAGATAAAGACTTCTAAAAAATACCTGCAATACTATGATAATTCCTTAAAAATAATAATGGTTTGGCCGGGTGTGAGGAACACCTGAGGTTAGGAGTTCGAGACCAGCCTGACCAATATGGTGAAACCCCATCTCTACTAAAAATACAAAAATTAGCCAGGCATGGTGGTGTGCACCTGTAATCCCAGCTACTCCAGAGGCTGAGGCAGGAGAATTGCTTGAACCCAGGATGCGGAGGATGTAGGGAGCCGAGATCGCACCACTGCACTCCAGCCTGGGTGACAGAGCGAGACTCCATCTCAAATAATAACAATAACGGTATAATGTTATCGTATATCCAGTCAGTGTTGAAAAGATCAAATTTCCCATAAATGAATAAGTGACTTAAAAAAATACTGTACGGAGCCCGGGCACTGGGCCTATAATCTCAGCACTTTGGGAAGCCAAGGCTCATGGATCGCCTCAGCTCAGGAGTTTGAGACCAGCCTGGGCCACATGGCTAAACCCTGTCTCTACCAAAAATACAAAGATTAGCCAGGTGTGGTGGCGCGTGCCTGTAGTCCCAGCTCCTCCCGGGGCTGAGGCAGGAGGATCACCTGAGCCATAGGAGGTTGAGGCTGCAGTGAGCCGTGATCGGGCTACTGCACCCCAGCCTAGTCAATAGAGTGAGACCCTGTATCAAAAATAATAACAACAATAAATGCCTCGCAGTTTGAATTCGGAGTCAAAATTCACCATTGTGATTGGTTAACTTTTTTTTTTCCCCGAGATGGAGTGTCACCCAGGCTGGAGTGCTATAGCACTATCGCAGCTCAGCGCAACCTCCACCTCCCTGGTTGAAGCCATTCTTCTGCCTCAGCCTCCCAAGTAGCTGGGATTACAGGTGCCCTTCACCACACCCGACTAATTTTTGTAGCTTTTACTAGAGAAGGGGTTTCACCATGTTGGCCAAGCTGGTCTCGAACTCCCGGCCTCAGGTGATCCGCCCGCCTCAGCCTCTCAAAGTGCTGGGATTACAGGCGTGAGCCACCACACCTGGCTGGGTTAACATGTTTTTAAAGTTTCCTTTAATGCGTAGTTTTTACTCCCAACCTTTCTTTTATCCTTGCAGTTTAGTTATTGAAGGAACCAAGTTGTCCTGCAGGATTTCCCACATCCTGGTTTTGCTGGTTGCATCTTCATGGCATATATAATTCATGTATTTGTCTGTCCTCTCTGCTTGGTAAATTGGCAGTTGGATCTCTAGGTTTGATGTGGAGGGACCAGATTCCAGGTGCTGTGTCTTTCTGTCAGGAACGACATGATGTCTGATTGTCTGTCTGTGAGGTCAGTACTATTGTTGATGAGCAGTAGCGCTATATTAATACCTTAGGGATCGCAACATGGTGATAATCTAATTCTATCATCATTTATAGTTGAAATTCTTCTTTAAAGAAATATATTTCTCATCTGTTATTTGGTTAACCGTTGGTGCAGTCTAAGGCAGCACAAATAAATATTTTCCTTTATCAGTTTTCAAAATATTGATTTGGTGTCTCAATATTCCTTAATAGTAATCAATTAGTTTTTAAAGTTATTTTTAAAAATTGATACATAATAGATGTACTTTCAGGGTACCTGTTATATTAAATATAATTTAATATATTTAAATCAAGTAGTTTTTGCTTTTTAGTGTCATGAAGTCATGAATATTTGGTATGTTTCAATCCATTGTTGTCATTGTTCTTATCGATGTTCATAATATCGCTTTTTTTTTTTGAGGTGGAGTCTTGTTCTGTCACCAGGCTGGAGTGCAGTGACGCGGTCTCGACTCACTGCAACCTCCGCCTCCTGGGTTCAAGCGATTCTCCTGCCTCAGGCTCCCAAGTAGCTGGGACTACAGGTGTGCGCCACGACGCCCAGCTAAGTTTTGTGTTTTTAGTAGAGACGGGGTTTCACCATGTTGGCCAGGATGGTCTTGATCTCCTGACCTCGTGATTCTCCCGCCTTGGCCTCCCAAAGTGCTGGGATTACAGGCATGAGCCACCGTGCCCAGCTCACAGTATCCCATTTTTGAATAATGGAAGCTGCTTCAGGTTGGATTCTGAAAACTTGCTGGATATATGGCATAAGACGATTAGGTTCATCTTGTACCACATTGGTTTCCAATGACATGTTGTCAATCTTTGGTGACATGAGATCAGGGCCAACAGTGGCCTTTGCTAATGATGTGTTATTAGGGAATAAGTAGAAGAAAAAAGTCTGCTTTGTGTTGGAGATTTGCAGATCATTTTACCTGTTTTTGCACCACGCTTCTACACAATAGTGCACAGACACACAACTCGCTGGCTAAATGGAGAGCACAGAAGTCTCTGGGACACTTTATGCGTAGCCTAATGTCTCCGGATTCTACAAGCCAGATTGGAGTATGTGTCTGGAGCCTGAGGCCAAACTGTGGTCCTGCTGTTTCTCAAATCCACACAGGATCCATCTATGGGGAAAGCCATGTATATAGAACCTCTGAATCCATTGTAATAATCGGTATCATTAGTAACTTTTATTTATTTATTTATTTTTGAGACAGAGTCACTCTGTCGCCCAGGCTGAAGTACAGTGGTGTGATCTCAGCTCACTGCAACCTCCACCTCCCAGGTTCAAGTGATCCTCCCGCCTCAGCCTCCCAAGTAGCTGGACTACAGGCATTCGCCACCACTCCTGGCTAATTTTTGTATTTTTAGTAGAGAAGGGGTTTTGCCATGGTGGCCAGGCTGGTCTCGAACTCCTGACCTTAGGTAATCCACCCGCCTAGGCCTCCTAAAGTGTTGGGATGACAGGCGTAAGCCACCACACCCAGCCACTTTTAAATGCCAGTGGCAGGAGGACTTACAGATTTGCCTTAAATTCTCATTTGTTGGTAGAACAAAATACATACAAAACAGAGCAGAAGGCAGGCCCAATCCAGACTCTTTGGAAAGTGATAAAATGTGGTAAAGGCAAAGCTTCACACATCCAATCAGATGCCTTCCTCTTAAGGGAAGGAACAAGTAAGCAGCCAGAGAGGCCAGGCGTTGTTTGTTTCAGTCCTCCACCCTGTGAGATTGAGGAGGATGGGAGGTGGTCCTCGACGGTCAGGAGGGAAGACCAGAGGAAGGAGGTCTGGGGAGCCCTGCTTGGCTCAGAACTTCCTAGTACCAGGAGCTGGATCCACTAAAGAAAAGGCGGGGAGAGGAGGAGTGGCTGCTGGCGGAGCGGGCTACGGCTGGAAGCTGGTGAGAAGGTGATGGCGGAAGAAGGCACATTGTCGGTCTAGAATCTGTCAACGTGGTCCTAAGGCGGGAGCGTGGGCTCAGGGATACGACAGAGTGAAAAGAGGCAGGGGAAGCTGTAGACTGAATACGCAGAGCCAGAGACAATGACCGGTTGGCTCAAATTTCCTTTTCTGGGACAATGGAAAGAAGAGGAGGTGCCCGCTGTGGTGGGGGTGTGGGGACGGAGGAGAGGAGCCTGAGGACGGCGCGCAGCCAAGCTTAAGGCCTCGTGCAACTGGTTACGCAAGACACTGATCCCCAGCCCAGGTGATTAAAAAATGACTTTCTCTTAAGAAATTTTAACACTCAAGGAATAGGATAAATGGGCTGGGTGTGGTGGCTCACGCCTGTCATCCCAGCACTTTGGGAGGCCGAGGAGGGCAGATCCTCTGAGGTCACAAGTTCAAGGCCAGCCAGGCCAACATGGCGAAACTCTGACTTTACCAAAAATAACAAAAATTAGCCGGGCGTGGTGGCACATGCCTGAGGTCCCAGCTACTCAGGAGGCTAAGGCAGGAGAATCGCTTGAACCCAGGAGGTGGAGGTTGCAGTGAGCTGAGATCACGCCATTGCACTGAAGCCTGGGCAATAGAGCGGGACTCTGTCGCAAAAACAAAACAAAACAAACAAACAACAGAATAAATGGACTCTCATGTATTTATTATGCATTAACATTAACATATGGCCAACCTTGCTTCACCTGTTCTCCCTCCACAGTTCTCCTCACCTCCATCCTTGCGGGTTATTTCAAAACCGATTGTAGACATCACGTCATTTCAACTGTAAATGCTTGGATGTTATCTTTAGCAGATAAGGTAAAGATAAGGACCTCCTTCCCCCTTTCCCCACACAACCATGAAACCATGATCATATCTTAGAAAGTTAACAATAATTCTGTAATATCTCATGCAATATTTTCAAATTTCCACTATTGTCTCATAAACATGCTTTTACCATTGGTTTATTCCATCAGGATCCAAACAAGGCCCTCGCGTGGCAATCGGCTGCTGTGTCTTTTCATCTCTAACTCTCCCCTCGCCTTCTGTTCTTGTCTTTCATTTGTTGAAGCGCCTGGTCTCTGGTCCTGGAGAATTTTCCACATTTGGGCTTGTCTGATTGCATTTCTGTCGTGTGCTTAACATGTCCCTCTAGTCCCTGTATTTCCTGTAGACCCATTTTTATATCTAGTGGCTTGATCACCGTCAGGGTCAGTTTTGTTTTTGTTTTTTCTTTTTTTGCAAATCAACTTCATTGGAAGTGGTGGATTTTTATTGCCTTCCTTCAGGAGATAACATAATGTCTGCATTGACTCTTTTTGTCACTACTCAGGCTCAGCTGCTGTCAGCCTGATCTGCACTGTAGGAAGCTCTCCGTCAACCTGTCACCTAATGGTTGCCATTAACATTATTTTAATAAGAGTTGCAAAATGGAGATTTTTTTAAGAAAAAGATTCTATCATTTCTTCTTCATTTATGCAGTGGAATTCCTCTAATTTTCTCAGGACCAGCCTGGGCAACATGGAGAAACCCCATATCTACTAAAAATAGAAAAATTAGCCAGGCGTGGTGGTGCGCGCCTGTAGTCCCCGCTACTTCAGGGGGCTGAGGTGGGAGTCTAACCTGAGCCTGGGACGTGGAGGTTGCAGTGAACTGTGATCACGCCACTGCACTCCAGCCTGGACCACAGAGCAAGACTCTGTCTCAAAAAAACAAACAACAACAAAAAACCAAGATGATATTCTGCCATCAACGATTTGGCTTCTTTGAAATACTGTTTGTACAGCAAAGGCACAGCAGTTTGCTTCTTTTCTTTAATTTTTCAAACGAAATATTTCTTGATTTCTCTTGAAAACATGCATTTTTGGCTGGATGCTGTGGCTCACACCTGTAATCCCAACACTTTGGGAGGTCGAGGCAGGAAGATCACTTGATGCCAGGACTTTGAGAGACGCCTGGGCAACAGAGTGAGACCCCATCTCTACAAAAATTAGAAAGAATTAGCCGGGCATGGTGGCACATGCCTGTAGTCCCAGCTACTCAGGAGGCTGAGGCAGGAGGATCACTTGAGCCCAAGAGTTCGAGACTGCAGTATTGCACTCCAGCCTGGCCAACTTGCAAGACCCTGTCTCTGGAAAACAAACAAAACATGTATTTTACTTTCATAAATGTGTGTGTGTGTGTGCGCGCGTGTGTGTGTCACAGGTGGGCCTTAAGAGAAGTATAAGCCCCACTTTGGTTTGTGTGCTAGCCAAATCCACGCTTAGTAACATTCTTCTTACCTTATTCGTTTCTGGCGATTTACAGTGTTTGCATTAATAGTTACACTGCTATTTCTGTCACAGTGAATCTCTCTGTTTTTTTAAATGTGGGTGGAAGTGAAGTGTTTGGACTTGATTCAATGAAGCTATCACAGATAAAACAGGTTTCAAATATCATAGGGTCATAAGGAAAAAGATAATTTATAATAATTATTTAGAATAATTATTTAGATAAATGATAACAGTATACCATGAATTCCATAATAATTCTAATATAACTCTTCCCTAACTAAACATGTTACATAATTCATATTTACAACCATTTAAATATATTTTTATATTTGATATATTTAAATTCTGTATTTAAAATAATGTATATTTAAAAATAAGAAAAATGCTCACACGACTCAGACCCGCACCTGGTTATATCTGTGTTTCTTCCATTTTAAATTTGGTTATTCATCAGTATGAATTGGTTACCAATAAATTTGGATTTGTAAGCCAGGTCGAAAGTTGAGATGATTTCTGCAAGAATAACCAGGATTACCCAGAGAATTTAAAGATTTTCTTGATCTAGGAATTAAGAATTCATATGATATGGCGTCCTGACACGGTAGTCCATGCCTATAATCTCAGCACTTTGGGAGGCCGAGGCGGGCGGATCACCTGAGGTCAGGAGTTCGAGCCCAGCCTGGCCAACATGGCAAAACCGGTCTCTACTAAAAATACAAAAAATTAGCCAGGCGTGGTGGCGCGCGCCTGTCATCCAAGCTAGTTGGTTGGCTGAGGCAGGAGAATCGCTGGAACCCAAGAGGCGGAGGTCGCAGTGAGCCGAGATTGCACCATTGCCCTCCAGCCTGGGTGACAGAGCAAGACCCCGTCTCAAAAGAAAACAAAAAACAAACAAAAGAGAATTCATAGGCTAGGGAGAGAGAACGATTTTCTTTTTTCTTTTATAGAGACGGGGTTTCACCATGTTGGCCAGGCTGGTCTCCAACTCCGGACCTCAAGCAATCCACCCGCCTCGGCCTCCCCGAGTGCTGGTATTACAGGCGTGAGCCACCGCGCCCGGCCGATTTTCAAACGGTTGTAATCCCATTCCAAAGACACGCTTCCAGTTTCCTGATGCTGTCACCCACGTATATGGCAACATCAGGCGTGGGGTCCGGAGGGCAGTGGGGCAGGGGCGAGGTCCCGTGGGCAGGCGTGAGAGCCAAAGGCAGAGGCAGCAGTGAAGACTCTACACCCAGAAGGCAGAAAGAGGCTCGATGGATACCGGCCGAGCGCCACGCCGCGCGGAAGGTGATGAGAACGTTGCTGCACCTGCCGGGGCTGCGCGCGACGCTCAGCAGGCGGCGTCCCGGCCCCGTGCGCCTGCGCAGAGCGAAAGCGGAGCTGCGGGCCCCCAGTCGCGGGGGAAGAAGGGACGGTGCATTCAGGTAACGGGCTTTCCGGCGCCAAGGGGGGGACGGGAGGGCCACTGGCCCAGGCACTGGGAGGCTGCACCCCACACCCAACACGGACTTCCTTAATAAACACCAAGGCCCGGGCGCGGTGGCTCACGCCCGTAATCGCAGCACTCTGGGAGGCCGAGGCGGGTGGATCACCTGAGGTCGGGAGATCGAGACCAGCCTGGCCAGCATGGTGAAACCCCGTCTCTACTAAAAATAGAAAAATTAGCCGAGCGTGGTGGCGGGCGCCTGTAATTCTACCTATGTAGGAGGCTGAGGCGGGAGAATTGCTTGAACCCGGGAGGACCTGGCGTCTTATTTAGCAGAGAACGTAGAAACCTTTGGGCTCTGACACCGTCCAGTCTCCTTTCAGAAACCAGTGACATCTAAGCGCTGCAGGGGCAGAGGTGCGGCTGCGGGCGCTGATGGGGCAGGGACTGTCGCCGCAGGTCGACCCCTGCTCTGGGTGTCCGCCGCGGGCTCCCAGGGCTCCTGGACCTGGCAGGGGCTCCTCCTCCACGCTGCGCTCTCCTGGTTCTCAGGCCCGCTCTGCACCACCCCAGGCAGCCCCGGTTTTAGAGCTACCCTGTAGTTAGTGACACTCTCCACCAACCCCGGCCCAGCCCAGATTCCCTCCAAGCGCCATGGCGCCCGGCACAGGGTCATCGTCTCCACACTCACCTGTGATTCCCTCCATCCTCACCTCCTCATCGCCACTCTCAGAAGTCCCGGCGTCCTCCTGAATGCTGACCTCCTCCTCGGCTGCCTCCCACTCCGGGCAGCCTCCTCACCGACTGGCCCCCACCAACCATTCCCTTTCCGCTCTCCTGTGACTTCTCTTCCCTTAGTCTTTGTCCCCGTGTTTGTCGCTTTCAGACCACAGCCTTCATCACGCCTACCCCATCTTTTCAAAAAACACCTTCCCTTCCATTAGACTTCTCTCCCCCTCACCCAAGTCTCTTTCCCCTCCCTCCACCACCAAGCATTCTGAGAAATGTTCCCCTCTCCCTGAGCTCGTCCGCACCTCCCTTCCACTTCTCAGCCTCCCACAGTCTCGCTTCTGTCTCCATCACTTACTGAGACGGCTGAGGTCCTCAGTGACATGCCCACTGCCAATCCCAGCAGCCTGTGTCCCGCCCTGCGCGTCTTCTGAATTCACGGCAACATTTAGCGCTTGCTGGCGACCCTTCCCTGCTGGCGTTCTTCCTTGGATGAAAAGGCACGTTCTTTCCAGGTTATCTCCTTTCTCTTTGACTATTGCTTCAACGTCTCACTGAGGCCTCTTTCTGTTTCTACCCTCAAATATTAGTGTCCTCAGGATTCAGAGCCTTAGCTCCACTTCTTTAATCTCTCAGGGGCCTCATTCGTCCCCATGACCTCAGCTACCGTTTGCAAGAATTCCCAGATCCAAACCTTTGATCCAGCCTTTCACGGAGATTCTCCAGCTGAATGTTCTGCTGGGCTCCGACATGCAGCAGAATCGGTTCCTCCTCCCGCTCAACTAGACCACATGCCTCAGTCACCAGGACTTGCCTCCGTATCTCTGGGGTCCCTCCCCTCCTCTCTACTCCTTCAATACCAGATGATATCGGCCCTCATCCCTTCCTTCCTTGACGATTGCCGTAGCCTCCTAGCGCTGCCTCTAGGCTCTACCCGGTGCAATCCATTATTCACCTGCCTCTAGAAGTATTTTTCTAAATAGATGATATGGTCATGGCTTGTATCTCAGTATGGGTTTTGTCAAAAGCGGACTCTGAAACGAGGATTCTGGTGTAGATGATGTATTTGGGAACAGGGAAGGAAGGAAGGTAGGGAAGGGAACCTAGGCAGGAAAGGGTGTGTTGTCAAGCCAGTTACCACTGCGGGTAACTGGAGCTGAATCTTGCTGGGCAACTCTAGCAGTCCCATAGAATATATGCCTCTGAGGTGTCCTGCCTGAGGGGCGCAAGTGCTGGGTTATTTATACTCCAACTCTCATCAGGCAATGAAAGGCGTCCATTCTGTAGCTGTTCATTCCCCTCCTGCAGTAGTTGGAGGCAGGGGGCTCTTGAAACCCTCAGGCAGTAGAAGTTAAGCCGGCTATTACAATGGAAAGGCGCAAAGGGCTAGAGAGGAGCACGGATGGAAGGAGAGGGCCAGTGTCTGTCTCATCACCCTCCTGCTTAATAATCCCCGCAGCCGGCTGCCAGTCTGGCCTCCTACGGTGCACTGCTCCAGGAGCACCTTTCCCTCCGCTCACACAGGAGTTCTGAGGTCTTTCCTGAAGAAGACAAGCACCCTCATGTCTCCACGCCTGGGTGTGCATTGCTCTTTCCTCCACATCACCCTTCTCGTTCAGGTTAAGTGATAATACTGGGTGTGTGCACTGAGCACCTGCTACCTGCAGAGATTTCTATGTGTTGTTGATTTCAGGTAATCCCTATAATAGTAAGTGAGTTGACTATCTAAAAAGCGTGATCATCCCCATTCTGCAGGTAAGGAAATTGCGGCTCAGAGAGAGTAACTGAATGCCTCTGGCACAAAGCTAGCAAGTGGCAGGGCCATGCTGGGGGACCCGGGCGGTAACCACCGGGCTGAACTGCCTCGTACTTCCTGCCTCAGCTCTCGGTGACTGTCCTTGCTTCTCACCTAAATAGAGGTGCTGTCAGCCCTGTCTTCCCATAGCCTAGGGTACTTTTTATGTGGATGCCTTTATTAAATGTGTGTTATCTTGTAGTGTATTTATTCATCTGACTTCCCTTTCAAACCATAAGTCCCTGCCATTTTATTCTTCAATGCTTGGCCCATTGCATAACTCGAGGAATGCCTTCATTAACTTTTAAAACAGAATTAAGTTGAATTCGGCCAGGCATGGTGGCTCATGCCTGTAATCTCAGCATTTTGGAAGACCGAGGCAGGCAGATCACTTGAGGTCAGGAGTTCGAGACCAGCCTGGCCAACATGGAGAAACCTCATCTCTATTAAACATACATAAAATTAGCCAGGAGTGGGGGCTCACACCTGTAGTCCCAGGCTGAGTCAGGAGAATCGCTTGAACCCAGGAGGTGGAGGTTGCAGTGAACTGAGGTCGTGCCACTATACTCCAGCCTGGGCAACAGAGTGAGGTTCTGTCTCAAAAGAAAAGAAAAAACAAAACCAAGAATTAAGTTGGATTAATAACTTTGTTTTAATACCATGACCACAAATACTGAGGAATGAGACTTCCTAAATAAGACAGGACCCAGTTTTGACTTTCCTGGGCATATTCTGCTGGGCAGGAAAGAAATAAGAACACGAACTGGAATGCTCACAGCCGGCCGGCCTGCCAGCTACACAGTGCTCCCCCGAGGGCCGGAGCAGTGCCTTTGCCCAAATCAAGGAGTAGCCTATTGTTTCTTCCAGTTTGTGCATGGAAGGCAACACCAACAAACACAATTCTTGGAAAGTCTTCAGGCTCTGCAATTTGGAGCATGTTTATAGGACACGCCTGAGTACAGTGGTCAGTGGCTCTGCGGCCACAGAAGGCGATAAGAGGATATGTTAGTGGCCTCCTCACCCTTTGTTCTTTAAAGGGGTTCTGCATTGACACCAACAGCCAAGGACATTTGCTACGTTCTAGTGTGGCTGTCGTGTGGACATCCGTGCTGCAAAATGGGAAGAAAGAATCCTCCTTTTCGGGAAGAAACTCCTACCTGTGTCAGCCGTAGTATAGCAGCTCACAGAGTGTCAAGAAAAGAGCAAGAATACTTTTCTCCTTTCATAAAAAACAACTACATGTGCATGCTTATGAAAACTTGGCTTCACAATCAGAACGCTGAATCTACTAATAAATTTATAACAAAAAAGCAAAGACCGAAACGCATGCATGCTTTGCTGCTAAAAATTAACTTTATAATATACTTTTTGGCAATAGGGGATAATGAGAAAGAGCAGCAAAGACATTTTGAAAAGGCAGCAGGGAATCAGACTTTCTTCTTTCTTCACCCAGGTCTGCACTCGCGGGCACTGAGTCGAGACCAAGTGCACACGTGCATGGGTCTGATGCCCGCTGAGCGGCAGGGACAGCAGCACCCCCAGCCTCTGCCCACCTGCTGACCACAGGGCAGAGTGTTTGGTAGTAAAAGAAAAGTATGGCTCCTTCTCCCCACAACCCGGCCAAATCTTCCACAAGTCATTTGCAAAATATGGAAGGTATGGAGCAAAGAACCTTCTTTACAGTGCACTTGGACTTTTCTAGGGGTGCAGAAATGAATCGATGAATGAAGGTGACATGAGTGTCTTTGGCTTTCGTGTTTATGGCTTTTGGCTCTTTGTTTCTTCTTGAACATCTTCCCAGGGCCTACTTTCTTCGTCTGCCTTCTCTTCGCTTTCGTAAAAGGCAGGCTTTTCCTTCTGACCTTGAAATCTCCTGTGTAAACAACGTAACGCCTATCAGCACCTGAACCCATCTAAAGTTTAAGGGCTGCAGGGGTAAGGGGACTTGTAGAAAGCCCCGCCGTCCTATGGTCAACATCAGATAACTGGGGCGGGACACAGTAGCTCATGCCTGTAATCCCAGCACTTTGGGAGACCGAGGGTGGGTCATGAGGTCAGGAGTTCAAGACCAGCCTGGCCAGCATGGTAAAACCCCGTCTTTACTAAAGATACAAAAAAATTAGCCGGGTGTGGTGGTATGCACCTATAATCCCAGCTACTCAGCGGCTGAGGCAGGAGATGTTGAACCCAGGAGGCGGAGGTTGCAGTGAGCCGAGATCGCATCACTGAACTCCAGCCTGGGTGACGGGGTAAGACTCTGTCTGAGAAATAAATAAATAAATAAATAAATAAAAATAATAAATAAATAAAATCAGCTGGGTGTAGCACGCACGGGTGGTCCCAGCTCCTCTGCAGGCTGAGGCCAGAGGATTGCCTGAGCTGGGAGCTCAAGGCTGTAGTGGGCAGTGTCCACTCCACTGCCCTCCAGCCTGGGCGACAGAGCAAGACCCCGTCTCAGGAAAAAAGATAATCTGGAAGACGTTATTTTTTTTTTAAATGGATGATCCTTATTCCTTTACTTATTTCATTTAAGGTTACCTTTAAGATTATTGGAGCTTAAAAAAGAAATAATACAGCTGAATGAGAAAAGGTTATTGAAAATTGTACTATATATATGTGTTCATATGCTTAGAGGGATGTATGAAAGCAGGTGACGTTTAAACTTCTTTATACTTTTATTTAACTACGGTAGAATATACATAATATCAAATTTACCATTTTAACCACTTTTATGTGTATAGTCCAGCGGCATTAAGTAAATTCACATTGTTATGCAGCCATCATGCTGACCCATCTCTAGAACCTTCCCATTCCAAATGGAAACTCCATACCCCTGAAACAATAACTCCCATTCTTCCTTCACACTATTGTTTTTTTTTCTTTTTGAGAGGGAGTCTAACTCTATATTCTAGGCTGGAGTGCACTGGCACGATCTCGGCTCACTGCAGCCTCTGCCTCCTGGGTTCAATCAATTCTCCTGCCTCAGCCTCCCAAGTAGCTGGGATTACAGGTGCCCACCACCACGCCCAGCTAATTTTTGTATTTTTAGTAGAGAGAGTGGTTTCACCGTGTTGGCCAGGTTGGTTTGAACTCCTGACTTGAAGTGATCCACCTGCCTTAGCCTCCCAAAGTGCTGGGATCACAGGCATGAGCCACTGCACCTGGCCCCTCATACTATTTTAAGTGTGAGTCTTTTTTTTTTTTTTTGAGACAGAGTCTTGCTCTGTTACCCAGGCTGGAGTGCAATGGCATAATCTTGGCTCACTGCAACCTCTGCCTCCTGGGATCAAATGATTCTTCTGCCTCAGTCTCTTAAGTAGCTGGGATTATAGGCACTGGCCACCACACTCAGCTAATTTTTGTATTTTTAGTAGAGATGGAGTTTCACCATGTTGGGCAGGCTGGTCTCGAACTCCTGATCTCAGATGATCCGCCCGCCTCGGCCTCCCAAAGTGCTGGGATTACAGGCATGAGCCACCGTGCCCAGCCTTGAGTGTGATTCTTATAATAAGATCTTATATTTTTAAAAACAAGATACACCTTACCTTGGTCCTTAAAGAATATGTTTGCTTATTCTGCTATGCTTCCAAACTTGCAATAAGTTTTTCCCCCTGAAGAGCTTCTCACAGTGTCTTATAGGTGAGTCAGCCAAATAAGACATGATTAAAATGCTAGTTTGATGAGGCTTCCAGGTACTCCTTCCTAAAGATTCTGAGAAAAGCTATTACGAGTTTATCCAAGAGTTGCTTTCAGTGATCCTAACTCAATTAGTGGAGGTTGCTGACCACAGGCCATGCATGTCTAGAGTACAGACTGTATCCTCACAGTACTCGGTACTCTGTTGTCTTTTCATTATTCAACTCAGCAGCATTTTATAAGGCCCACTGTTTGCTCTGCACTGTACTAAGCACTGTGGGAAATATAAAAGTTGAAGACGTGGGCCGGGTGTGGTGGCTCACGCCTGTAATCCCAGCATTTTGGGAGGCAGAGGTGGGTGGATCACCTGAGGTCAGGAGTTCAAGACCAGTCTGACCAACAAGGTGAAACCCCATCTCTACTAAAAATAGAAAAAAATTAGCAGGGTGTGGTGGCAGGCGCCTGTAGTCCCAGCTACTCTGGAGGCTGAGACAGGAGAATTGCTTGAACCCAGAAGGCAGAGATTGCAGTACGCCGAGATCATGACACTGCACTCCAACCTGGATGATGGAACGAGATTTCATCTCAAAAAAATACCAAAAACAGTTGAAGACGTGATTATTGCCTGGAATAGCAGATCCTGGGAAAAAATGGAGTAGAAGAAGGAGCTGTTTATAGAAAATACGGTAATTTCTAATCTAAAATTAATATGCCACTGTGAGCATACAGTATGAACACTAATATGTTCAAATATGAGATCAGGAAAGAATGCTGGAAATATATTAGAGTAATAACAATAATAACATTAGCACCTAACAGTCATTAAGCATCTCTCCTGTGCCAAACAGCACACTTGGCACTTTACTCACATGATCTCATTTAATCCCCACAAGAACAAGAAGCGTACAATTACGGCTATTATCCCCAGTTTAGTTCGAAAAGCTGACACATACACAGATTAAGGGCATGATGCTGACAGGTGATGACATGAGGCTCCAAACTCAGACCTGCCCGACTCCACAGTCCAAGGCTGGCGTTTGTCACTGCTGGGACAACCCTTGGTACACTGTGACGTCTAGTCTGGAAATAAAAGAGAGTTGATTTTGTTCTGTTACATTTTATTTTTCACAGAAGTGAAAGGGAAAAGGAAGCAATTCATTGTAAAAGCATGCAAAAGGAAGAAGCGGTTTCTATCATGCCATGGCTTGGGGTCTGCTACCAGGTCCCTCACTGGTAGCTTAGGCCTCACTGGTTGGGGTTCTTTTTTAAAATATTGTCTTTCTAAGTTGTCCCTAGATTCCTTCATGTACGACATCCTTGGGGACACCACCATGCAAAGCCAAGCGTTGGCCAGTAGCTGGTTCCTGCCCGTCTTCATGTCGGGCTGAGGACTTGCTCAAGTGGAAATTCAACGATGCATGAACAGCCTGCCTGTTCGTTTGGTGAAATATGGCAGAATTTTTATTTCTTAAAAGTGTATTAAACAGAGATGGTATTAATCAAAGGATTTAAATTATTTTATTATTTATATATTTATTTTGAGAGAGGGTCTTGTTCCGTCATCCGGGCTGGAGTACAGTGCCATGGTCTCGGCTCACACAGCCTGGACCTCCCCAGGTCAAGCAATTCTCCTGCCTCAGCCTCCCGAGTAGCTAGGACTATAGGCACGCCACTACGCCTGGCTAATTTTTGTGTTTTTTGTAGAGACAGGTTTCACCATGTTGCCCAGACTAGTCTCAAACTCCTGAGTTCAAGCGATCTTCCTGTCTCAGCCTCCCTAAGTGCTGGGATTATAGGCATGAGCCACCCACCTGGCCTTAAGTTATTTATTAAAAATATATCTATATTGCCCGCTCTTTAGCAATGAGGAGGGAAGAGTGTTTCTTCCTGCATCCTCAGGAGTGGCTGTCCCTTTGGGAAGGTGCTCTTTTCGGTTGAGAAGTGAAGTTCAGGGAACCTGGTGACAATGGATTAATAGTTTCTCACCTCAGCTCAGTTTTCCAGCTCTGACATGTAGGACTCACTCATTCTTTCATGTATTTGTTCATCAGTAAGTGCCTTCCTTGCGCATGGCACAGCAAGCTATGTAGCAGGGCTCAAGAGCCATCATGCCCAGCACCTGCCCTCATGGGGCGAGCTGTCTAGTGAGGGAGGGGGACGTGTGAACAGGCAAATCACACACTGATGGCCAATGCCAGGGCAGAGTGATGGACCAAGCGCTGCCGATGGGCAAACAGCACAGACAGCAAAACCACAGCCCTGGCCTGGTGCCGCGGCTCACACTCGTCATCCCAGCACTGTGGGAGGCTGAGGCAGGAGGGTCCTTTGAGGCCAAGAATTTGAGACCAGCCTGGGCAACAGAACGAGATCCTATCTCTTTTTTTTTCTCTCTCTCTTTTTTTTTTTTTTTGAGACTGGGTCTCGCCCTGTCGCCCAGGCTGGAGTGCAATGGCGTGATCTCGGGTCACTGCAGCCTCTGCCTCCCGGGTTCAAGCGATTCTCCTGCCTCAGCCTCTGAGTAGCTGGGATTATACGTGCTGCCACCATGCCTGGCTGGTGTTTTTGTATTTTTAGTAGAGATGGGGTTATACCATGTTGGCCAGACTGGTCTTGAACTCCTGGCCTCAAGCGATCCGCCTGTCTCAACCTCTCAAAGTACTAGGATTACAGGCCTGAGCCACTGTGCTTGGCCTCAAGACTCTATCTGTACAAAATAAATAAATAAATAAAAGTAGCCAGGTGTGGTTACTCATCCGTGTATCCTAACTACTTGGGAGGCTGAAGTGAACGCTGCTTGGGAGGATCGCCTGAGCCCACGAGTCAGAGGCTGCAGCGAGCCTTGATGGAGTCGCTGCACTCCAGCCTGGGCAACGGAGTGAGACCTGGCCTCTAAAAGAAAAAAAAGAACAACTCTGGCTTGAGGCGTCTAGAAATTAGGAGGTGGCATCTGAGCTGTGTCTTGAAGGACAAACAGGAAGTCTTGGCTGGAGGTGGCCTCCGTGAGAGCACAGAGCCTCAGGGGCCAGCTGGCGAGGCCTCGCCAGAGACACGGGCGTCAGAACAAATCCTCCAGGGCAGGAGGAAAGCGCCAAGATTTCTTGTTTGTATTTTATACCATATATGTTAAATTTTATTTATGTTTTGTTAGGCTTTCAGCCACCTTGAGTGTCTGGCTAAAACCTATTTGTCTTAAACTATAGACACAAAGATTAATGTTGTCAAAGTAGCATAAAAACTGGTCTTGTAGAAATATTTTATCAACTAAATACACGGAAGATTTGTGTAATAAAATCCTGGCTCCTTAGCGCTTTCTTGTGTGCTGTGTAGTACAAAATATTTTGTTTTTATCTCTCTTCTATGGTTAATACTTAGAAAGACAGCAACGATTTTATCTAACATTCAGAAATATCCATGTAAAAGCCTGTAAGCCCTGCAAAGAAAATTGTTGTTTTTCTTCATTCTTTTCACCAGTATTGAGAAGCTCCCAAAGATATCCAGGGTTAAGCAATTTGAATTCAGATTGTTGTTATTAAGTCTGGTTTCCTTCTCTCTCTCTCTCTCTTTTTTTTTTTTTTGAGACAGAGTCTTGCTCTGTTGCCCAGGCTGGAGTACAGCGACACCATCTCTGCTCACTGCAACCTCTGCCTCCCAAGTAGCTGGGATTACAGGCACCCACAACCACGCCCAGCTCCTGACCTCACATATCCACTTAGTTTTAAATATGCTTCAGGGTGGGCAGGGTGGCTCATGCCTGTAATCCCAGCACTTTGGGAGGCCAAGGCAAGTGGATCACTTGAGACCAGGAGTTCAAGACCAGCCTGGCCAACATGACAAAACCTCATCTCTACTAAAAACACACAAATTAGTCAAGTATGGGGGCGCACGCCTGTAGTCCCAGCTGTTTGAGCGGTTGAGGCATGAGACTTGCTCCGACCCAGGAGGCAGAGGTTGCAGTGAGCCAAGATTGTGCCACTGCACTCCAGCCTGGGTGACAGGGCGAGACTCTGTCTCCAATACATTTAAAAATATGCTTAAAATGGGAAATGATGACTGTCAGGCTGTGGGATGTTTACTTAAGCAAAACCCTCTGTTAGGCTCCCTGGGAATCAGGTTACTCAACTTTGAATAATTTCAAAGCTATGGGATGGGCCACCCCCATCTGACCTCCTGCACACTTAAATAATACTGAGAACTGAAAGACCCTAGGGTCAAAAATCTTTAAGATCTACCATGAGAAATAGATGAGAGAGAGTTAGAACAAACCCTAGCCTTAGGATGCATCTTGAGATTGAAATTGCAGCCTAGTCCCTTCCATGACACCATGAGTGAATCTTGAAGGAAAGAGAGGTAGCCGAGAACGACATAAGGGCAGGTGTGCTGGGCGTGGCTGGTGCGCTGGGCGTGGCGGATGCGGCCCGGTGAAGTCGTGGCTTCCTGAATGGCGTGGAAGTTTGCCCCTGCAGCTTCCTTTGGAGGACTGGGAGAACCCCATGTATTACCATGTAGAGCATTTTAAAAGCTAGTGAGAAACCTTTGTCGGGAAGATGCTAGACACTGTAAAATAATAATGGTAACAGTTAATGAAATGCTTTGATTTCTAGCAGACATTCCGTAAAGAGAGAAATTTGCTTGCGTGGCACAGCTGGCGAGCTCCTCAGCTAGGGAGAGAGGAGTGATTCATTCATTCTTAATGATGGGGCAGGGCCAAGGCTGTAGGGGTTTGGGAATTGTCTGGTTGCTGCTGGCTGTGAGATGCTAGTACAGCCCAGCCCATGCCTTGGCTATGATTTGAGGGCGGGAGAATTCCAGTTTGTTAGAACCATTAATAACAAGAGTGGAAATCATGGGTAGGTTTACAGTTTATTAAAGTAAGTACTTCTAATTAATCAGAAAAAACGGTGTGAACTCTTGACCAAGGCATATTCATGATTATCAGTAAAATAATTTCTCACTTCTAATGATCGTAATAATGAAGCGCGAATATGAAATGAAATGCAACATTAAGGGTTGGTTAGCCCCAGATTCTTTCATCGGAGAGCAATATACAAGAAATTGGAGAGCTGTTGGTTTTTTTTTTTTTTTTTTCTTCATAACAAAAGTAACCATTAAGAGTAAGGAACTGAACCCAGCACGGTGGCTCACGCCTGTAATTCCAGCATTTTGGGAGGCCGAGGCAGGAGGTTAGCTTGAGGCCAGGAGATCGAGACCAGTCTGGGCAACAAAGTGAGACCCTGTCTCTACAAAAAATTTTTAAAGTAGCTGGGCATGATGATGCATACCTGCATTGTACCCGAGTGAGTCAAGGAATGCGCCACACTCTGAGAATGAATTGAGTCCTTTATTAAGCCAGCGACTGAGAGTGGCTAATGCCCAAAATTCTCTTGGCCCCAAAGAAAAAGTTAGGTGGTCTTTTATACACTAGCTTTAACAGGAAGGGGGACCTGGCTGAAACAAAGTTTTTACAAAGGCAGAGTAAGCAAAAAGTCAAAAGAAAAAACTGATAAATAAGAAAGAAAACAGTGCCAGGTATGAGGAGTGCCGCTGTCAGGAAAGACATACAACTCATAGATAAGGGGGCTCTGGGCGCTCACTGCAGCCGCATTTCCGGGCTCTGCTGATACCACTTCACTCGGCCTCTTATCAACAAAGGCATTTCTGGGTGCCCAGAGTCAGTCTGACCTTGCTTTATACTATAGTTACATACTTGTTGGGGAGAAGGTTACTAAAACGAAGAAGCCAAGATGGCGTCTGTTCAGCTCAAAAAGGCTAACATAAAGCCTGAACAGCTTTTAGTCAGGGAAAAGGAGAGTCAGTTTTAGCTGGCAAAAAACAGGGTATCACACCTGTAGTCTCGGCTACATGGGAGGCTAAGGCAGGCGGCTGCGGTGAGCCATGATCATGCCACTGTGCTCCAGTCTGGGCAACAGAGCAAGGTCCTGTCTGAAAAAAAAGAATAAGGAACTGAACCCAGTGGATATACTGGGGCATCAGGTAGAGGCTGTTGGCCATCTAGTTAAAATAAGATAGATGACCATAATCTGAAACATGTTAAAAAATAAAAATAAAAAAGCTTACCTAATTTGTTTTTTGAATGAACCAAATGTACCTGGTACAAAACTCAAAAGGTATGAAGGCTCATAGAGTAAAAAGCAATTTTTCTTTTTTTCTTCAGAATTTTTTTTTGAGATGGAGTCTTGCTCTGTTGCCCAGGCTGGGGTGCAGTGGCGTGATCTTGGCTCACTGCAACCTCCATATCCCAGGTTCAAGCGATTTTCCTTCTTCAGCCTCCTGAGTAGCTGGGATTACAAGCACACACCACCACACCCAGCTAATTTTTACATTTTTAGTAGAGAGGGGGTTTCACCATGTTGGCCAGGCTGGTCCCGAACTCCTGACTTCAGGTGATCCACCCCCCTCAGCTTCCCAAGGTGCTGGGATTGCAGGTGTGAGCCACTGTGCCTGGCCCTAATTTCTCTTTATAAACGTGTTCCACAACTACTCCGACCCCTCTCCCCTGAGTGCACCAATTCCAGGGAATCCTGTTGTGAACAGGTAGGTTCCTTTATGTACCCTTCAGGGATCTCTACGCATCACACTTTTCTCACTGAGGAACACGTCCTCTAGTTTCCTTTACTAAATGTATAAATACCCACCTCATCTATTTCAGTGTCTGCAGAATATTCTATTGCATGAATGTGCCATACTTCATTTAACCAGTTCCCTTCTCAAGAATATAGAAGTGGTTTTCAATCTTTCAGAAACTCTGATTTATTTCTTATTTATATATTTTTTCCTGACAAAAAACGCTATTCAGAATGAAACTCAGGTTGAAATTGCAGTGACTGTTCTGGCTCACGCAGAACTGGACTCCAGCCTTTTCCTTCTTTTCTTTTGCCTGGTAGATTTTTGCTTGTCCTTTTATTTTCAGCATTTTTCAAACATTTTCTTTTGGGTGTGTCTCTTGTATACCCAAGCAGTGATTGCGACATTTTCAGCAATTGCTATAATTTCCACTTTAGATACAGAGACACCTGTCACTTAGCACCTGAAATGAAGAGCTTCTGAGCTAATTTCTTGGCTGGGAAGGCACCTGGGGCTGGTACGTGAATAATGTGGAAAATGCAATTGGGGCAGATAAGCAGGTAACAGCAGTGTTAGGCGTGGCCGCTTCGACTTGCAATCCACTAAAACCTCAAACGGTAGGACCCCTGGCCTTTTCCAAAAGCTGGGCGGCAGAGGTGTTGGCAGGAATGGGTTAAGCCAGGCTCATCTGGGTTTCTCAAGCATAGACTTCTATTTTTAAAATATCTAGGGCAAATACAGTTCACCATTAATTTGGTCAACTACATCGCTCTTTAATTTCTTTAGATTTGAAACCTTTGTATATTTGTATTAATTATGAAACTCATACAAATGTTATGTAGGCGGAATTTTCAGGAAGTTTTATGCCCCTTTTTGTAAACGTGTAACAAAGAAACAAGTGATATAATAGGGAAATAGTGGGGTGTCTTTGCAGTCTTTGTACTTTAGAAAATTCTCCTCTGGCCGTAGATGGGATCGTTGCTGTTCCAGGTAACAGAAGGCTCAACCCATAAAAGGAATTAACTGGCTTATGTGCAACAGAACCGTCCAAAAGCGGACAGAGCTTCAGACGCAGCTTGATCCAGGGCTCAGAGGCCACCATCAGAATCCAGTTCTAGGATCTGTTTCTTTGAGTTGGCTTCATTTTCAGGCAGCCCTTTTCCTCATATCCTCACGAAGGCAGAGGCAGCCCAGGGACTTTCCCTTGCAGAGACTTATCACCAGGAAAGAAAACTTCCATCCCTAGTCATGAAACAACAGTCTTGAAATTAGCCAGGAATTGTGACAGACACCTGTAGTCCCAGCCCCTCGGGAGGCTGAGGCAGGAGAATCGCTCGAACCCGGGACACAGAAGTTGCAGTGTGCTGAGGTCGCAACACGGCCCACCAGCTTGAGCAACAAGAGTGAAACTCCATCTCAAAAAAAAACAAAAAATTAGAAAAAGGGAGTGGAGAGGAAAACAAAGATCAAGGCGCACCCAGGCCTTTGGGAAGTGAGGCTGTAACCCCGTGCAAGCAAGAACCCTGCGTGCGTCTCCCACAGCGCCTGCCACATAGCAGCTGCTCAATAAACGGCTGTAAAGTAAATGCTGATCGCAAAGGACAGAATGGGAAAGATGAAGAGAGAAAAAAGGAAATGTGGAGGAGTACAAAAAGAAAGAAGAACAGGCTGGGCACGGCGGCTCCTGCCTGTAATCCTAGCACTTTGGGAGGCTGAGGTGAAAAGATCATTGAGGCCAGGAGTTTGAGACCAGCCTGGGTAACAAGGCAAGACCTTGTCTCTACTAAAAAGTTTAAAAAAAAATTTAGCCGATTTAGCCAGGGATAGTGGCACACGCCTGTACTCTGTATTTGGAAGGATAAGGTGGGAGGATCCCTAGAGCCCAGGAGTTCGGCTGCGTGAGCACAGCTGCACTCCAGTGTTGGGCTCTAGAGCAAGAGCTCATCTTGAAAGTAAAAAAGAGAAATAATAACAACCATTTCCACTAAAGTAAGGCTTTTACACTTACAAAACCCTCGCCATGACTTGATTCTCATAGTAAATCCACAGGGTAGAAAGAGCATTTGTGCAGAGAAGGCATAACGTTTAGAGTTGGAGAAGTGAAGCCAGTCATCAGAGACCACACTCCTGGGAGGTGGCAGGGCCAGTTCTAGACGAGGACTTCCACCTGCCAGCCCCATCCTGACCGCAGGACGCCATGCTGCGTCTGTCTTCTGGAGGCCTGGCGTCAGGGCTGGAGATGGGACCAGGAGGCTGGTGAGACCACCAAGGGCTGCAGGGAGAGAAGAGAGCTCGGAGGACTGAGCCCGGGTGCCCCGTCCTTCAGAGGGATGGACCTTGTGAAGGTGACTTCGTGGGAGGAACCAGAGGGAGGGAGTGCGGAGCCCTGGCAGCCAGCCCTGTCGGAATGTGACAGTGCCTGATACCTAGTGAGAGCCCCAGAAATAAGAGCCCCTTCCTATTTGTATTAGTGTCTTATTGGGAGGAGGAGGAGCAGAGAGTGTGGTGGGTAAGAGCTCAGCTGATGCACCATAGCATAGGGCAAAGAGCTGATGTCTCAGATGGATACATCAAGAAAGAGCAGGGCAAGCGCATTTAGAAAAGTGGAGGTGAATACCTCAAAAAGCTCAAAATGGTGGCCTCAGAGGGGAGGAGGACCGGCGTGGGGGGTCAGCTGGGACAGGGAATTTTTGAAAATAAGCCTTTGGATATTATTTGCACGTATATTTCTTTAATAAAGAATTTTTTTAATTCTTAAATTTTTGTAGAGATGGGGCCTCACTCTGTCACCCAGGCTGGAGTGCAGTGGTATGATCATAGCTCATTGCAGCCTCGACCTCCTGGGCTCAAGTGATTCTCCCTCCTCAGCCTCCCAAAGTGCTGGGATTACAGGCCTGAGCCACGTGCCCAGCCTCATAAAAAAAACTTCAAAAGACACAAAAAGAGGGCTTTGCACATGCAATTGCTGAAGGTGATTGATGAACGGTTTTGGGGGCTGACTGCAGAGCCCACCAGGCCGTAGGGTCGGCGTGGACATTCTCCCGCAGGGCTGCGTGGACAGTCTCCCTCGGGGCCAATGTGGACAGTCTCCCACGGGGCCGGCGTGGACATTCTCCAGGACCTCTCTTCACGTTCATTGTCATGGACATCTTCCATGCACTGCTAGGACACCTCGTTCTTTATTCACTAAGCTCTTTCCTGGCTCAATGGGAGAAACTCGGAGGCCCCAGCAGCAGAGGAGTAACAGGCTCCAGTGAAGGGACCAGGAAAGAGGTAATTGGAAATCTCTTCTTCCTCCCAGATTCTGTCTCCTCTGCTTGCTCCCCGCTGCTGAACGTCGGTAGAAAGTGGGGTGACACACTCTCCCCTTCTGCCCCCCCGCCTTGTCACACTGTGGCCTCCCCCAGTGCATCAGTGCCTGCACCATCCAGGCTCTGGAAAGACGACGTGCCCTTTCTACTTTGGAAAATCAGAATTCTCAGAAGACCAACAGAAATGCATGTAGAAAATGATGACAATGACTGGGTGTCAGAGGACACGGTGACCTGAACGAGCAAGAAGATGGTGGGGGCTGGGGGTGGGGCGAGAGGACACAGTGACCTGAAAGAGCAAGAAGATGGTGGGGGCTGGGGGTGGGGCGGAAGCCCGCTAGGACACGGCAGTGACAGGCGCGTAGCTATTTGCTTATTTTCAGTGCCTTTTGCTTCAAGTGAGAGGTTTCTGCTCTCCCACGGTGAAGTATGAGGCATGAATCCTGCATTCATGATGGGGGACTTCCAGGGGGGTGGCACGGAGCCCAGGAGCACCCCCGGCATGATGAGGGGGAAGTTGGGAAAAAGAAGCAGAAAGAAAATGGAAGGGACCAAGCTCAGGAGGCGTGAGGGAGGAAAGCGCAGGAGGAGAGGGGAGAGGGGAGGATGAAAAGGAAGCAGAGGCTGGGCACAGGGCTTATACCTGTAATCCTGGTGCTTTGGGAGGCTGAGGCAGGAGGATCGCTTGAGCCCAGGAGTTTGAGACCAGCATGGGCAACATGGTGAAACCCCGTCTTTACAAAAAAAAGACAAAAAGTAGCTGAGCAGGGTGGCATGCACCTGTAGTTCCAGCTACTTGAGAGGCTGAGAAGGGAGGATCGCCTGAGCCCCCGAGGTCAAGGCTGTAGTGAGCCATGATCCCGCCACTGCACTCTAGGCTGAGCAACAGAGCGAGACCCTGCCTCAAACACAAATACATAAATCAAAGTAAAAACTAAAGGAATGACAGGTAGGGTCTAATAGGCAGGAGGCTGGGTGGGAGGCTGCCTCAGGACAGGAGCCAAGGTTTTATTTTGGGCATGGATGCAGCGGGCTAATGCATTCGTTCCCTAAGCCTGCCAGGATGAGTTGCCATAAATGTGATGGCTCAAAACAGAAATCCAAAATCCAGGTGGGAGCAGGGCCATGCTCTCCCCCTAAGTCCTAGGGGAGGATCCCCTGTCCCGCCCTCACCGCCTCTCCAGCTACTGCCGGCCCCGGCGTTCCTTGGCTTAGAGCAGTGTCACTCCAGCGGCGTCCCTCCAGTCCCTGCCTCTGCCTTCGCAGACCTTTTCTCCCTGCATCTCCTCAGTGTCTGCGCGTCTCCAGTCTCCCCCTTCTTTCTCTTACAAGGACACTGGTGACTGGAGTTAGGGCCCACCCTAAGTCCAGGATGATCTTCGCTCGAGATCCTCAACTTAATTTCATCTACAAAACCCAGTTTCCAAATCAGATCACATTCACAAGTACAGGGGGGCCATGGACTGAATGTGCCCCCTGGAATTCCTATGCTGAACTCCTAATTTCACTGTGACAGTATTTGGAGATGGGGCCTTTGGGAGGTGGTTAGGCTGTGAGAGTGGAGCCCTCGTGAATGAGATTAGCGTCTTTATAAGAGGAGGCTGGAGACCCAGCTAGCTCTTTCCACCATGTGAGGATATGGGGAGAAGGTCGTGGTCTTCAACCCAGAAGCAGGTTCACGCGAGAACTGACCGTGCTAGTGCCTTGATGGTGGGTTTCCAGCCTCAACTGTGGGGGACGGATGTTTGTTGTTGAAGCCTCCCGGTCTGTGGCGTTTTTTTTTTTTTTTTTTTTTTTTTTTTTTTTATGCTTGCTTTTAATCATGGCTGGTATGTCATAGAAGTTATGTAAGTTAACAGTTCTAAGCTTCCATGTTCCTAGAATTTCCCATTCTTTTGACTTTTTTTTGAGACAGAGTTTCACTCTT
>CAUYLG010033270.1:0-72114 GCA_963573385.1 Cacajao melanocephalus | reverse complement strand
ATTATGCGCTTTGGGGTTGCTCTTCTTGAGGAATATCTTTGTGCTGTTCTCTGTATTTCCTGGACTTGAATATTGGCCTGCCTTGCTAGGTTGGGGAAGTTTTCCCGGATAATATTCTGAAGAGTATTTTCCAGCTTGTATTCATTCTCTCCGTCACATTCAGGTACACCTATCAAATGTAGATTAGGTCTTTTCACATAGTTCCATATTTCTTGAAGACTTTGTTCATTCCTTGTTACCCTTTTTTCTCTAATCTTGCCTTCTTGTTTTATTTCATTCAGTTGATCTTCAACCTCTGATATCCTTTCTTCTGCTTGGTCAATTCGGCTGTTGAAACTTGTGCATGCTTCACGAAGTTCTTGTGTTGTGTTTTTCACCTCCATCAATTCACTTATATTCCTCTCTAAGTTGTTTATTCTTGTTAGCATTTTGTCAAATCTTTTTTCAAGGTTCTTAGTTTCTTTGCATTGGGTTAGAACATGTTCTTTTAGCTCAGAGAAGTTTCTTGCTACCCACCTTCTGAAGCCTGATTCTGTCAATTCATCACACTCATTCTCCATCCAGCCTTGTTCCCTTGCTGTTGAGGAGTTGTGATCCCTTGTAGGAGGAGAGGTGTTCTGGTTTCAGGTGTGTTCATCCTTTTTGCGCTAGTTTCTTCCCATCGTTGTGGATTTATCCACCTGTCGTCTTTGTAGTTGTTGACTTTCAGATTGGGTGTCTGAGTGGACGTTGATTGATGAAGTTTGTTGATGATGAAGTTATTTCTTTCTGTTTCTTAGTTTTCCTTCTAACATTCAGGCCCCTCTGCTGTAGGACTGCTGAGGTCCACTCCAGGCCCTGCTTGCCTGGGGATCACCTACAGCTGTTGCAGAACAGTAAGGGTTGCTGCCAGTTTCTTCTAATGCGACCTTTGTCCCAGAAGGATACCTGCCAGATGTCAGTCTGAGCTCTCCTTTATGAGGTGACTGTGTGGATAATGGGGGGTCAGGGAGCTGCTTGAGGAGACAGTTTGTCCTTTGTAGGAGCTGTGAGCTGTGAGCTCCATTGTTGATTCAGAGCTTCTGGGCAGGTACATTTAAGTCTGCTGCAGCAGAACTCATAAACCCCTTTTTTTTTTTTTCTGTAGGTGCTCTGTCCCGGGGATTTAGGGCTTTATTTATGAGTTTCTATTGTGCTGCTGCCTTTTTCAGGGCTGCCCTGTCCAGCCAGGAGGCAGCCTAGTCACTGTCTGCCTGCAGAGTCTTTGCTGAGCAGCTGTGGGCTCCACCCAGCTGCATGTGAACTTCCCTGCAGTCCTGTTTATATGGGTATAGTTACAACTGCCTCGGCAATGGCGGCCCACTTCTATAATGGCAGACACTCTCTGTAATGGTGGGCTGCCTCAGCAGTGGCTGGCTGCCTCAGCAATGGCGGACTATCTCCATAGGGTGGACTGCCTCGGTAATGGCAAACGCCCCTCCCCTACAGAGCCAGACCGTCCCGGGTTCAGCTGCACTTGCTGTGAATCTCTCAATCCAGAGCATTTCAGATTGCTGTTTCTTTGTAGGGGTGGGACCAGTCAAGCCTGATCACCTGGCTCTCTGCCTCAGAGCCCTTTTTTTTGAGTTGAACAGGCAACTCTGTGTCCCAGGTGTTCCATTCACCTGTTGAAAAGGCGCTGGCATCTGTGTGATTTTCTGTGCAGTGACCCACTGCGCCGGCTGAAACAGCCACGCTGAAATTCGTGGTGCTTTTTTGCCCGGGAATCTCCTGGCCTGGCTCCCTGTTTCAGTCCCCTTTTTTTAATCAGTTGAATGGGTGACTCTCTATCCCAGGAGCTCCAATCGCTAGCTAAAACGGCGCTCGGATCCGTGTATTTTGTGCGGAGAACCGCCGTGCCGGCCAAAACAGCCACGCTGGCCAAAACAGCCACGCCAGCGACCTGTGGGGCTTCTCTGCCTGGGAATCTCCTGCAATAAAAATCCATCTGGAAATGCGGCATCCACTCACCCTCCACGCTTTCGCTGGGAGCTGCAATCCTGAGCTGCTCCTAATCAGCCATCTTGGATCTCAGAGTACCATCCTTTTAAAAAATGTTTTTATATCTGGAGTTGCAGGTCACTTGTCCTGTTCCATCATTCTCAATTGCTACCTCAGACTTTTTTTTTAATTTCTGAGCTATTCTTGTTTGTTTTGTCTTCCAAGTACATTTGTTAAATTAAAACCCATTTTTAAAAGTAGATTCTCAGTGGGCACAGTGGCTCACGCCTGTAAACCCAGCATTTTTGGAGGCCAGGGCAGGCAGATTACCTGAGGTCAGGAGTTCGAGGCCAGCCTGGCCTCATGGCAAAACCCCATCTCTACTACAAATACAAAAATTAGCTGGGCGTGGTGGTGCATGCCTGTAATCCCAGCCACTGAGGCAGAGGCAGGATAATTACTGGAACCT
Source organism: Cacajao melanocephalus (assembly GCA_963573385.1). Lineage (NCBI taxonomy): Eukaryota > Metazoa > Chordata > Mammalia > Primates > Pitheciidae > Cacajao > Cacajao melanocephalus. The sequence goes on along the minus strand of CAUYLG010033270.1, from coordinate 69,686 downwards.
GGGAGGTGAAGGCTACAATGAGCAAAGATCACACCACTGCACTCCAGCCTGGGCAACAGAATGAGACTCTGTCTCAAAAAAAAAAAAAGTAGATTCTATGAAATATTTATTGGAATTACTCTAATCTTATAGTTTAATTTGGGGAAGAATTGACATAATTACCATGTTAAATCATCCCATTCATCTAGAAAATGGATTATCTTCCCATTCAGGTTTCTTCTACTTAAAAAATCAGGGCCTAGCACAGTGGTTTATGCCTGTAATCTCATTGCTTTCGGAGGCCAAGGTGGGAGAATCTCTTGACCCAGGAGTTCAAGACCAGCCTGGGCAACATGGTGGAATCCAGTCCCTACAAAAATTAGCTGGGCATGTTGGTGCACACCTGTAGTCCCAGCTACTCAATGGGGATGAGGTGGGAGGATCACTTGTGTCTGAGAGATTGAGGCCGCAACTCCAGCCTGGGCAACAGAGTGAGACCCTGTCTCAGAAAAACAAAACAATAAGCCTTTTATATTTGAAGTGTGACAGTTTAGAAGTGTTTTGGTATATTCTTACTTACTTTTTTGTGGGGGCTTCTTTTTTTAGGTTCTCTTTGGAAAAGTGAAGAAAATCCAACCTTCTATGGATAAAAATAAAGTTTCTTTGGATCCTTCTCCTAACTTTGATTGCCATATGTCAAGAAATGCACCTTCTTTGAAAGATACCATTGAAGTACAAGCCTGCAGTTCAGCAGTAAGTTAATGTTAATGGTTCATTTGATTTCTTGAAAAGTACATGTTTCACATTGTATAAGACTTAAATTCCCAAAATATTAAATGAAACTCTCTTAATTCATTCAATATAATTTGTTAAGCAAACAGTGAAAGCTATTTTAATATTTGTTGTATGAGAATATTAGTGAAGAAGTTTGAAAATTTACATTTAACTGTTCAAAGTACAGTGGCTACTTTTATTTAGATATTACATAGATTAATTACTAACTTTCAAAAATATACCTACTTCTCTTTTAAACAAGGCTGCATAGCAGGGTGACCATAGTTAATAATAATGCATATTTCAGAATCGCTGAGAGTAAATTTCCAATGTCTAACCATAAAAAGTGATGGGTGAGGTGATGGACATGTTAATTACCTTGATTTAATTACTCCTCATTGTATACATGTATCAAAATACCTCATTGTGCCCCATAAATATATACAGTTAAGATTTATCAATCATAAATAATGTTAATTTTAAAAATCAAGGCTATTTTGAAACAATATTTTGATCTTTTGTACTTTGAAAAAGTAGGAAAAAAGCAAAGGCTTATGTATTACTCATTAGATGAAACAGTAATCTGTCATATTTCACGTAGATATTTCGTGGACCTTTAATTTTATACAGAATATACTGAAGGAATTAAGAAGCAGACATGAAAAAAAAAAGAAAAAAATTTTATACAGAATATTAAATTATATATGGATTATATATAATCATACTATGATTAAAAGAAGATAAATCTTCTTTATGAAAGTATATCCATGCTCCCACATGTAAAACATATTACCTATTGTTATTTTCCTAATTTTTCCTACCAAACAAAATACAATAGTTGAGACTGTATGCAAAACATTTAACTTTTAATGAAAAAATATTTTTTCTTTAAAAACGAATTCTGTCTTTTTCTGTAGACATTGGTAACCTATCAAGGAAAAAAATGTGGGGGAAAAAAGGAATTCTGTACATCTTCAGAAATATTAGGGTTAAACAAGACAGCTGGAGAAGTTTATATGGAAGTAGATAAATAATATGCAATTATATTGACTTTTTAAAAATATGAGCTTATTCAAGTCCGATTGCCAAAATTAATCTGCATGAACCTGTTCTTTTTCTAATTATCTTTCAGGTGTACTTCTATGAATACAGTGTCCTTTCAAAGCCTGTAGATAAACCTAGGCAGTGTCTTCCATATGCAGTAGTAACAGTAAAATTTATTGGTTCAAAAGTAGATAACGGACACCTTGTGACGTCTTTGAGATTCCTTTCAACAGGATTTCCTAAGAGAGCTGGTAAGATACATTTGTGATTGTACTTCATTAGCATTGTGCTGGTCTTAAAATTTCTCAATATTATTTTCTGGCTGGGCACAATGATTCATGCCTGTAATCCCAGCACTTTGAGAAATGGAAGCGGGCAGATTACTTGAGGCCAGCCTGGCCAACATGGTGAAACCCCATCTCTAGTAAAAATACAAAAATTAGCCAGGTATGGTGGCATGTGCCTGTAATCTGAGCTATGCAGGTAGCTGAGGCAGGAGAATCACCTGAACCCAGGAGGTGGAGGTTGCAGTGAGCCAAGATTGTACCACTGCACTCCAGCCTAGGTGACAGTGGGTTTCCTTGTCTAAAAAAAAAAAAAAAAAAAAAAAGAGTGAATCTCTAAGTAAAATAATTGCGTTTTACCTGTTTTACATTTTATAGATCTAGAATCATACTGCAGGTACTTTGCCTCAGCATTAGGTTTGTGTGATTCTTCTCTATTGATATGTGTGACTGTAGTTTATTCATTTTCATGGATGAATGGAGAAAGTTTTCCATTGTGTAAATACGCTGTACACTATCCTACTGAGGGTATTTGGGCACTTTCCAATCTTCTTCTTATTCCAAACATTGCTATTTTAAACATTCTTAAAAGGGTCTCATTGCGTATGTGCAAGAATTTTTCCATAGAATATATATTTACGACAGGAATGTTCAACTTAAAGACAGTGTCAAATGGTTTTCCAAAGTGGTTTGCATCAGAGGACTTAATCACTCTACATTCTTGCCAACACATGTTATGCTTTTTATTTTTGTTTCTGCCAGCCTAATGAGTTTGATGTTATTTCATTGTGGTTTTAATTTGCTTTTCCCTAATTAATGAAGTTGAGGATTTTTGTATTCTCGCTAAACTTAGTGCTGTCAGACTTTTTCAATGTTTTTGCTATACTAGTAGGTGCAGCATTTCATTGCTTTTACATTTTGCTTTTCTTCAAATGCTAAATAAGTTCGGCTCTTTTTTGATAGGTATATTGGCCATTAGTTTTCCACTTTTCTGAAATTTCTGGTCAAATATTTTATCTGCTTTTTCTAATTGAGCTGTTTTTATTTCATTGTTGATTTATAGGAATTCTTTTACATATTGGATATTGGATCTGGGGTCAGTTGTATGTGTTGTGAGTGTTTTCTCTGAGTTTGTGTCTTTGTATTCCCATTTTTGTCAGTGTTTTTTGATGAACAGGGGTTCTTAATATCAGATACGTCTTTTTATGAAAAGTATTACTGCATATGTCTTTCATAAGAATGCTTTTCCTAGGACATGAAGATATTTTTCTATTTTTTTTTAACTTTATGGGTATGTTTTCCCATTTTTGGTTTATCTACCTGGAAATGACTTTGGTGTGTGATAGGATTCTTTTAAAGTCCCAATTTATTTTAGTTTACATATGCTTACCCAGTTGTCTTAGGTCAATTTATTGGGGAATCCATTTTCCCCACTGATCTATACTGCAATACCACCTCTGTAATATATCAGTTGGCTACAGGTGCTGCAGAGATCTCCTAGTGAGTTCTCTATTCATCTCTTTGCCTGTCCTTTTGCCGTGAGCGTCTTGCCTTGATTATCATAACTTCATTAAAAATACTAATACCTGACTTTGTATAAGAGAAAAAAATGCTAATACCTATTTAACTGATCTTCATCTTTAAAAAAACTTTTTTTGTTTTTGTTCCTTTACTGTTCATAGAAATTTTAGAATCAGCTTATCAAGGTTTGCCAGCAAATCTGTTAGAATTTTGATTGAGGTTGATTATATACTAATTTGTGGAAAATTGTCTTCTTTATTGAGTTTTCTAATCTGTTAACAATTTTTCCCCATTTCAGTTATCTCTAATGTATTTCAGTTTTATAATTGTCTCTGTAACACCTTACATGTCTTTTGTTTTATTTATTTGAGACGGCGTTTCACTCTTGTTGCCCAGGCTGGAGTGCAGTGGTGCGATTCTCAGCTCACTGCAACTTCTGCCTCCCAGGTTCAAGCAATTCTCCTGCCTTAGCCTCCCCAGTAGCTGGGATTACAGGCATGCGCCACCACGCTGAGATAATGTTTTGTATTTTTAGTAGAGACAGGGTTTCACTACTTTGGCCAGGCTGGTCTCAAACTCCTGACCTCAGGTAATCCACTCGCCTTGGCCTCCCAAAGTGCTGGGATTACACACGTGAGCCACCACACCCAGCCTTGTTTTATTTTTAAACATTTTACATTTTATGCTATTTTAAATGATAGCTGTTTTGTTTTATTTTCTATTGTTGATGTATGTCAATTCAGTTGATTTGAAAGTGTAAAATTCAGTTGTTTTTAGTATATTCACAAATATGTGCAATCATCACCACAGTTTTGAAACTCAAGGTATTTTGTTTTGTTTTGTTTTTGAGACAGGGTCTCACTCCGTCACCCCAGCTGGAGTGCAGTGGCATGACGTGGCTCACTGCAACCTGCACCTCCCAAGCTTAAGCACTTGTCCTGACTCCACCTCCAGTTGCTAGGACTACAGGTGCGCCACCACACATGGCTAATTTTGTATTTTTTTGTAGAGACAGGGTTTCACCATGTTGCCCAGGCTGGTCTTGAACTCATAAGCTCAAGCGATCCACCTGCCTCACCCTCCAAAAGTGCTGGGATTCCAGGCATGAGCCACCTCACCCAGCAGAAGCTCACGTTTTAAAGAAACTCTGTGTCAGGCACCGTGGCTCACACCTGTAATCGCAGCACTTTGGGAGGCCAAGGCAGGTGGATCACCTGAGGTCAGGAGTTTGAGACCAGCCTGGCCAACATGGTAAAACCCCGTCTCTGCTAAAAATACAAAAATTTACCGGGCATGGTGACAGGCACCTTTTAATCCCAGCTACTTGGGAGGCCAAGGCAGGAGAATCGCTTGAACCCAGGGGTTGGAGGATGCAGTGAGCCAAGATGGCACCTCTTCACTCCACCTGGGCAAAACTGTGAAAGAGAGACAGAGAGAGAGAGAGAAAGGCAGGGAGGGAGGGAGGAAGGAAGGAAAGAAGGAAGGAAGGAAGGGAGGGAGGAGGGAGGGATGGAGGAACTCTGTGCCCTTTAGAAGCTAAGGAAGGAAGGAATTCTGTGCCATTTAGAAACTATTATATCCCTTTTCCCTCATGTTCCCTCATGACCCTCAGCTCTAAGCAACTACTAATGTACTTATTTGCCTAATCTGGGCACTTCATTTAGGTAGAATCATATAATTTTTGGACTTTTTTTGTGCCTGATTTATTTCACTTAACAATGTTTTCACAGTACATCCATGTTGTAGCATGTATCAGTACTTTATTTCTTTTTTGGAATACTATTTCATTGTATAAATACACCATATTGTATTTATCAGTTGATCGACGTATGGGTTGTTTCCAATTTTTGACAATTATGATTAATTGTGCTATGAATGTTTGCATACAGGTTTTCACATGGATATGTGTTTTCATTGCTCTTGAGTACAATATATCTAGGAGTGGAATTGCTGATGACTGTGCTAACTGATTGAGAAACTGCCAGACTATTTTCCAAAGTGGCCACTCCATTTACATTCATACCAGCAGTATCTAAGAGTTAGGGTTTCTTTATATCCTTGCCATAACTTATTATCTGACTTTTTTATTATAGCCATCCTAGTGGGTGTGAAGTGTAGTTTTCAGAATATGAGTTTTGCACTTCTTTTGTTAAGCTTATTTCTAAGTATTTTATTCTTAAATGGAATTCTTTATTAGTGTATTGTTCATTCCAAATGTACAGAAATATAATTGACTTTTGTGTAATGATAATGTATCCTGCAGCCTTCCTGAACTCATTATTCTAATAGATTTTTTTAGTGGAGTCTTTGGGATTTTCTATATATAGGATCATGTCATCTGTAAATAGAGAGTTTTACTTTTTGCTTTCCAATTTTTTTTTTTTTTTTTTTTTTTTTTGCCTGATTGCCCTGGCTAAGTACCTCCAGTAAGAGAAGTGGTGAGAGCAGACATCTTTGTCTGTGTTCCTGAATTTAGGGAGAAAGCATCCAGTCTTTTACCAGGAAGTATGATGTCAGTCGTAGGGGTTTTATGGAGGCTGTTTATCACGTTGAGGAAATTTGATTCTTGTTTCTGGTTTATTGAGAATTTTTAGACTGTTGGATTTTCTCAAGTGTTTAGATGATTGTGTGGATTTTTTGTTTTTATTGATGTAATTAATATATTACATTAATTGATTTTCAGATGTTAACATTGCATTCCTTGCATCCCCTTTGGTCATTGTATATAATTCATTTTATATGTTCCTGGAATCAGTTTGCTGCAATTTTATTGGGGATTTTTGTGTCCATATTTATAAGAGATAGTGGTCTGTCTTTTTGTGATGTCTTTGTCTGGTTTTGGTGGTAGGGCAATATTGTTCCATATGATGAGTTGGGAAGTATTCTATTCTCTCCTCTTTTATTTTTTGGAATAATGTATGGAGAATTGGTATTATTTCTTCTTTAAACATTTGGTAGATTTCACTAAAGAAGCCATCTGGGGTTAGGTTTTTCTTTGTGGGTAGTATTCAATTACTAATTCAGTTTCTTCACTTACTGTAGGTCTGTTCTTATTTTTTGTTTCTTCTTGCATCACTTTCAGTAGTTTGTTTTTCTTGGAAATTGTCCATTTGATTTCAGTTACCTAATTTATTGGCATACATTTGTTTATAGTATTCTTTTAATAGTCTTTTTATTTCTGTCAGTAGTAATGTCCCTCTTTCATTTCTGAGTTTACTGGTTTGAATCTTCTTTTTTTTTTTTTTTTTTTTTTTTTGTTCAGTCTGGCTGAAGGTTTGTCCATTTTGTTGTTGTTGTTGTTGTTGTTGTTGTTTTTTCAAAGAACCAATTTTGGTTTTATTCTTTTTGTTGTTATTCTATTCTCTATTTCATTAATTTTTTCTCTTAATTTTTTTGTTTATATTAGGTTTAGTTTGCTATTTCATGTGTGTGTGTGTGTCTCAAGGTGGAAGGTTAGGTTGTGATTTCAGATATTTCTTCTTTGTTGATATAGGTCTTTATAGCTATACATTTCTAGAAGCAACTACCTTAGCTGTGTCGCATGACATATGTTATGTTGTAATTTTCATTTATCTCAAATTTACCTTCTAATTTCCCTTTTGATTTATTCTTTAATTCATTTGTTTTTCTCAGACTATGTTTTTTCTGTATTTGCAAATTTCCAAAAATGTTTTGTTATTGATACCTATTTTATTCCATTGTAGTTGGAGAACAGTTTGTATTATCTTTTTCCTTTAAGTTTGTTGAGATTTGTTGTATAACCTAGCAGAGAGGCTTTCCTGGAGAATGGTCCATGTGCAACTGAAAAGAATGTACAGTAGTCCTTCAGTATCTTTTGGGGAGGGTTGGTTCCAGGATGTTCCATGGATACCAAAATCTGTGGATGCTCAAATTCCTTATACAGACTGGGTCAATATTTGCATATAACCTACACATATCCTCTCATATACTTTAAATTATCTCTATGTTACTTATAATACCAATACTATATTGTGCTGCATGGTTATTATACTGTTTTTTATTTGTATTATTTTTTGTTATTATATTGTTATTTTGTTGTGTTTTTATTTTAATTTTTCACCCATGGTTGGTTGAGCCCATGGATTTGGAACCCACCAGTACATAGGGCCAACTGTACTATATTATGCTGTTTCCAGGCAAGGTGTTCCTTAGGCTGTTAGGTCTACTTGGTTTATAGTTTGTTCAAGTGTTCTGTTTCCTTGATGATTTTCTACCTAGTTGTTCTGTCCACATTTCCCCTCAGCCAGAAATGCTTATATTAGAGACAATAGATAGGGACCTTTCCCCTCTTCTACTGCAGCCCATCCCCACCATATAGTAGCTTATTACTTTAATCAAAGGATGATACCTTTCAGGGTGATGAACTTTAGAGAATACCTATATTATGCCAAAAATCAAAGCCACATGTTTTGGCTATCAGTATACTCCTCTCCCTCTAGAGTATACCAGACCTACACTACCTAATACAGTAGCCACTAGTCACATGTGGCTCTTCAAATTTAAATTAATTAAAATTAAATAAAATTATAAACTCAGTTTATCAGTCACACCAGGCATATTTCAGTGCTCATCAACCACATGTGTGACATTTCTGTCATCACTGAATATATGGTACTAATAACTATTTGGTAGTTTACTTTATTGATTGTAATCTGGTTTGGTTAGTTTCCTTATTTTATTGAAGATGTTGGATTTGTTGGGGATTTTTTCTTACTACTTTTTTATTTTAATTTTTTTTATTTCCATAGGTTTTTGGGGAAACAGATGGTATTTGGTTGCATGAGTAATTTCTTTAGTGGTGATTTGTGAGATTTTGGTGCACCCAAGATGTTGGATATGTTCTGCAATTTTTGTCGTTTGATGAGAATGCCAAAAAAAGGGAATAAAGTAAAAATGCCATTATCAAGTTTAAAGAGATAGCACAATATAGTGATTAAGGTTCTACTGTTTATCAAGTGTGTGACTCTGGGCAAATTACTCTTTTTTTATATATATTTACCATCTCAGTGGCCAACAAATTACTCTTAATTTCACTTCCTCATCAATAAAATGGAAATGTTATTAAGGTTAAATTAGGCGGGACTCAGTGGCTCACGCCTATGATATCAGCACTTTGGGAGGACAAGGCAGGTGGATTATGAGGTCAGGAGTTCAAGACCAGCCTGACCAACATTATGAAACCCCGTCTCTAATAAAAATACAAAAATTAGCCAGGTATGGTGGCACACAGCTGTAATCCCAAGCTACTCAGGAGGCTGAAGCAGGAGAATCACTTGAACCCGGGAGGCGGAGGTTGCAGTAAGCTGAGATCACAACACTGCACTCCACCCTGGGTGACAGAGTAAGACTCTGTCTCAAAAAAAGATTAAATTAATGTACATCAGGCACTTAAAACAGGACCTAGCATCCATGTTAAGCATTTTATAAGTTATTATTAACGTGTATGTTAATATGCATTTGTCTCACATTTGTAAAAATGAAATTATTAAAACTAAGTTATTAGGTTTTTTTGGTTGGTTTGCTTTGAGACAGGGTCTAGCTCTGTTGCCCAGGCTGGAGTACAGTGGCGCCATCTCAGCTCACTGCAACCTCTGCCTCCTGGATTCAAGCAATCCTCCCACTTCAGCCTCTCAAGCAGGTGGGACTTTCAGCAGTGCCCCACCATGTCCAGCTAATTTTTGTATTTTTAGTAGAGACGGGGCTTCACCATGTTGGCCCGGCTGATCCCAAACTCCTGACTCAGGAGATCCGCTCACCTCAGCCTCCCAAAGTGCTGGGATTACAGGTATGAGCCACTGTGCCCGGCCTAAACTTAAGTAATTAGGTTTTTTCCCCCACATTGGTATATATTAATCCATCTTTTTTTTTTCCTGAGATAGAATCTCACTCTGTCATTAAGGCTGGAGTGCAGTGGTGCGATCTCAGCTCACTGCAACCTCTGCATACCAGGTTCAAGTGATTCTCCTGCCTCAACCTCCCAAGTAGCTGGGACTACAGGTGCGCACCACCACACCCAGCTTTTTTGAATTTTTAGTAGAGACAGGGTTTCACCATGTTGGTGCCAAAGTGCTGGGATTACAGGTGTGAGCCACCTCGCCTGGCCATATTAATCCATCTTAATCTTTGTAATAGCTGCATAACATTCTGTCTTCTAGGACATATGTTATAACATATGCTCATAGTAATTTTTATCATTTTTGATATGTCATTCGTTTAACCAGTCTCATGTAGATGTATAATTAGGTTTCTAGCTTTCAGCTGTCTTGGATTATTTTACTGAAAATTCTTGTCCATAGCACTTTGGGTATATACAAGTTTATCAGAATAGTAAATGAGTAAGAGTAGATTTCCTATGAATATAGATGATTACATATACATACACATACCAACATACTGACGAATACTGTCAGCCTGTTTTCTCGGAAATGTGTACCAATTTATACTCCCATGAACCATAATAAAAAGTGCTTGCATTTGTATAGTATTAATCATCTTTTCAAATTTTTGCCAGTTTAAAAATTTTTTTAAATGGATCTGATTGCTTATTTAGTGGGGTTGAGGCATCTTTTTGTGTTTGTTGACAGTTTTACCCATTTTGATCTTTGAGTGTTGTTATCATGCATTTTGACCTATTATTAATTTATATGTAATTGACATGTTTTACTTTTGTGTTTTCTGATTTTCAGTCATGCTTTAATTGTATGCCAAGATTATAAAAATATCCATTCATGTTTTTTTCTAGTACTTATCTGGGGTTTTTTAGTGAATTTTATTTTGATTGGTATAAGGTAGTGTAAGAGTCTACATTTCCATTTTCTTCTCCATTATATTCCTCACTGTTAAGAATTACATCTCTTCATATGTGGTCACAGTTCCATGATAGCTTACCATAAGTAGTAAAATCACAAATGGTTGTAGAATTTATAGAACATAGCTCTCTTACTGTGAAAAAGAACCTTATGGTACTCCTCAGTGACATGATAACTTCATATATTTTATAGATTCTCACAAGCAATTTCTCATTAATTACTCTTTTAGTAAAGGTATTTTAGGGTGTTACTTAGCTATGAATGTTTTATGAACATTTATGAGAAATTATTATTTACTTGTTCAATATGCATTTTTGTAAGTTCCTGCATTATTACATGAGGTTTCTTAGGAAATTTTAGGAATAAATTTTTTTAAATGATTTTTAAAGTTTGCTTTTATTTTCCAGGTTTTTATTTATGTATATATATATATATATATATATATATATGTATGTATATACATATATTATTTGCAGAAATATTTATTTCACTGCAAAAGAGGAAGCAGTTTGCTTTGGCTCCTGGGAAAGATTTTATGGAACTTTTTGGGTTTTTCTTTACCTATTTTTCCACCTCATTCCCCTTTCCTTTTTTTTCTCCCATGGTAGAAGGGAAAGAAGCAAGATAACAGTAGATAGAGGGAGATTATTTTTGCCTTCTTATATGTAGATGCTGTTATTAAATATCTGAATAAAGAAAATTAATATAAGAAAGCTGTTGTCTATTGGGAAAATGTTTTTATTCCATTCAGTTTTTTTATTTTCCCCTCCCACCAAGACAGAGTCTTGCTCTGTTGGCCAGGCTGGAATGTAGTGGTACCATCTCAGCTCACTACAACCTCTGTCTCCCAGGTTCAAGCGATTCTTCTGCCTCAGCCTCCTGAGTAACTGAGATTACAGGCGCCTGCCACCACATCTGGCTAATTTTTTTTTAATTTTTTATTTTTGTATTTTTAGTAGAGACGGGATTTCACCATGTTGGCCAGGCTGGTCTCGAACTCCTGACTGCGTGATCCACCTGCCTGGGCCTCTCACAGTGCTGGGATTACAAGTGTGAACCACCATGCGTGGCCCCTATTTAGTTTTTTTCTATTGTTTGTCAGAATTTAATTTTTATGGCTTTATTAAGGTTTCTAGACTAGGAGAATTTCATGCTACGTCATTTATATTTTATTCATTTGTTAAGCATCCTCTCTTTGCTTTTTCTGTTGAAAACACATTTTAATCATCATTAGGTTATTAGCTGAACTTTCAATTAAAATCACTCAACAAGTGTACCTGTATTAATAGTTGTCTATACAAACACTTTTTTTTTTCCAAATTTGTCTTATTATTTCCACAGAAAGGACATGCTCTCTGAATAACTGTACAGTGGCCAAAAGAATTGGAAAAGGAAAAGATGCTACTGTCATCTTTGAACATTTCAAGAAACCTGTAGATCCATTTGTTCAAGAAAACTGTTTATACAGTGCACCAAATTCAGAGATAAACCATTCCAACTCAAATATTTCTAACTCCTATGGAAGTGTACAAAATGGAAACATTTCTATACCTGAAACATACAGTGGACAGACAGAGCACAATTTAGCAGAAATTAGAGACACTTCTCAAGTACTTGCACATGATTCAGATCTTTCACTTACGCCGAGTGATGCTAAAGCAAGTGTTAATAGTGACTTTGTGTTAAATTGGACAAGTCTTAAAAATATTTTAAGTGGTCTTAATGCTGCTTTTCCTCTTCACAACAATACTGGCTCAAGCACAGTTACTACTTCAAAATTTATCAAAGACCCAAGACTGATGAGGAGAGAAGAAAGTACGGGAGAAAAGAGTAATAGTGCAGGCTTAAATGAGATTTTGCAATTTGAGAAGAGTTTAGATTATGTTAATTCAGAAATAAACCTGTCATCTACACAGTCTAATTCTGCCTCCTTCTCAGAAGTTGTCCCTGGTGATCGTGCTGTTTTTACTAATTGTTTGGATGCCCCTTGCTTTAACATTTCTGTTGATGATTCACAATCTTGGGCTCACAACATAGGCTCTGAGGACTATGACTGTATACCTTCCGATAAAGTTACCATGGCAGGGCAATGTAAGGACCAAGGCAATTTTTCCTTCCCAATTTCTGTGTCAAATATAGTGTCAGAGGTTAAGAACCAAAACCACCATGAGGAGAACGCTCAGAGAGCCCAACAGGAGTTGGTTAATGCTTATACAAAAGAGTACAATAGTCACATTTCTCAGGAATTGCAGTCTTCTAATTTAAAAACCGTTTATCAGACTGGTTACCAAATGTCTACGATTTTTCCACTCCAAAAGAAAGTAAGCATTGATGAATACCTTCAAAATACTGGAAAGATGAAAAACTTCACTGACCTGGAAGACAATTCCAAACATGAAGAAAAGCAAATGTCGAGGAAAAAAATTGAGAATGATTTCACTAATGAAACAAAAATCAGTCCAATAGATAATTACATTGTTTTGCACCAAGAATATAAAGAAAGTGAGAGTCATAATTCTTTTGGGAAAAGCTGTGATAGAACGTTAATTACTCAAGAGTTAGAAATACCAAAATCTTTTTCATCTACCATAAAGGATAAGGATGAACTAGATCATCCAGCATTGAACTGGCAAGTTACTCCAAGTTTAGAGAGCCTGTCACAAAAGTATCCTCAATATTTTGTGGAGAATGAGGATAACACTCATACAAATTTAGCCATTGCTGAAAAGCTAATGGAACTGAAATTGGGGAAAATAAATCAAAATTTTGCTAGTGTTATAACTGAAGCTTTCCAGAAAACAAAAGACGTACCCCAGGCCAAAGAAACACTCATTGATACAGTTATTTCATCTTATAACATAGAAACAGCTCATGACGATTCAAATTGCAACATAACTAGAGAACATGTATGTATCTATAGGAAAAATGAAAATGAACCAGTGTCATTAGAGAACAGTCAGAGAGACTATAAAGAAACTGCTTATGTTGAAGATAAAGGTCAGGATCACAGTCTGTTCTGTAACTCACAGTTAAACAATAATATATGCCTGAATGTTAATTTCAAAGAACAAAGAGATAATTATAAAGAAAACCAAAATGAGGCTAAAGAGAATAATGCTTCATCTGAAGAAAGCAACATAGAGAATATATATGGAGACAAAAAGCAGGGTTCTCACACAAATGAAAATTTCAGCATTATAGATGAAAAGGAGGAGGACAAAAATTACAATGTAGAAATTTTGAGTTCTGAAGAATTTTCTACTACATTTAACTTGATTTGCAGAGAAAAATATGTATCAGCAGAAACTGCATTTTTAGAGAGTGAAGAAGACACCATTAGTGCCATGAAACAAAAAGATAGTGAAAATACTGGAAGAACTATAGAGCATTTGGCTTCCACAACATTTCCTGAAATTGCAAGTTCTTCAGTGTGTGTAGCCTCAAATGCTGCAGTACAGATAGCTAGTGCTACTATCCCTTCATTAAGCACAAATAATGAAGATGACCAAATATACCAGTTTAAAGAAACTTGTTCTTCTGAAAGTCCAGATTTTGGTTTGTTAGTAAAACATAGGGTTTCTGGTTGTGAAATTGATATGGATAAAAATAAATTACAAGAATCATTTCATCAATCAATAAATGAGAACTTAGTTCTTCAAAGTGTTGAATTGGAAAGTGAAATTGAAATAGAATTAGAAGATTGTGATGATGCTTTTGTACTTAAACTAGATACACATAGACATGAAAATGTACTTTGTGAAGAATTTGTGACCTCATATAAGGCTCTGAAGTCTCGTATCACTTGGGAAGGTCTGTTAGCACTTGATAATGGGGAGATAGAAGTTTTGGAAAGCACCACAGGAAGGGAGAGTAGTGATCAGCCTTATTCTAAGGAAAGTAACTATTTTTCCTCTGCACAAAACAATGAAACAGAGCTTCCCAGCCCAATTTTACTTCCAGATCTACAAATTAGAGTTACTAATATATTTAGGCCAGGATTCAGCCCCACAGCTGACTCCCTTGCATTGAAAGATAATTTTTGCACACATATAGTTGATGCCACAAAACTGGAAATAAATAAGGAAAATGAAGAAACTCTAGGATTTGGCATTTATTCCCAGCCTTCTGGTGAAAATACAGATTATCCTTGTGAAGATAAAGTTGGTAATATAAGGCAAGAATCAGGACTAGTGAGTAAATCTGAAATCTCCCTTTCTTTTGACTTGAGTATTAATACAGATGTGAATCATATGTCTGAAAATCAAAACAGTGAATCTTTGTTTACTGAACCTTCTAATGTCACAGCAGTAGATGATGGAAGCGGATCTTTCTTTACAAAATCAAAAACTGTCTATAATGATACCAGAAATAAAAAGGAGATAGAATCAAGAAGTAACAAAAGGAAGCTACATACATCTTCCAGGGGTCAGAACATATCACATAAAGATTTAAGACGGCATGAAATTTGTGGGAGGAAGAGGAGGCGAACCAGTCAAGACTCATCTGAGTGTTTTTCTTCATTATCCCAAGGACGAATTAAAACATTTTCACAGTCAGAAAAGCACATTAAGAGTGTCCTAGATATCCTAAGAGGTGAAGCATCTTTATGTAAAAGCAAACGTCTTTCCAGAAAACTAAACAAAGCAGTTATTCACTTAAAAAAAGCTCATAGAAGAGTTCATACATCTTTGCAGCTTATAGCTAAAGTAGGAGAAAAGGGAAGGGGCCCATTACCAAAATCATATGCAATAATATGCAATAATTTTTGGGAAAGTTGTGACCTTCAAGGTTATAGTTCTGTGTCTCGAAGATATTACTCTACGAAGCATTTTTTGTCAAAAAGAAAATATGACAAACAGAGAAAGAAAAGAGCTCTAAAAGCTAGTATTTCTAAATCATTAACCCATGTGTCAAAGTACAAGTCTTACAAAACAAGTAGAGGGAAAAAGTGCCTTTCCAGGAAAAGTACGGCTAGCAGTGTCTCAAAAAGTCACCCCATTATTCACATGGGAGAATTTAGTAATCAAGAACACCCTAAATCACAGTTGGCTGTATCTTCCACATCTCAAATTACAAGTCAGTCAGTTTATTGTAATAGCAGTATTAGCAAGCCAAGTTTATCAGAAGAGCGTCAGCTCTTTTCTGGAGAAACTAGATGTCTGTTTTCCCCAGACCACTCAGATGAGAAACTAATTGAAAAAGAAAATCAAATTGATACAGAATTTTTATTTAGCATTAATAAATATGAAAAGCTTGAGAACCATTCAGCAAATCATAAAGATGCAACTAAAGAAAACAGTTGTGAGGTTAATGAAGTAATAAATGAAAGTAATTCCGTATCTTCAAGTTGCATAAAAGAAAACAACATAGATTATAGTACGGGCAACGATTATGATGCAACTCACATAGATCACACAAAGGTGAAAACTGACGTACTTATTTCAGTCTTAGATTCAAACATGGAGCAATTTTTAAATGTTGATCTCTACCAACAAAATAACCTTATTTTATCTGATTGTAAAAGAAACCTGGAAGTAAATTTTCCTATAGAAAAGTGTACAGTTCCTATTGAGAGATCCAAACAAAGCATTATTACAGGAAACTTCCTTATGGACCCATTAAACCTAACCTTGATAGCAAGTAAAAAGTGCAGTGTTCCTCAATTGTTATCAGCCGCTGCAGTGACAGATAGTGAGGGAGAATCTTCAAAATCTTACTTGGATAAGCAGAGAATTCTTACTGTAGATTCTCTTGCAGCATCCGCTACTGTATCAAACTGTGAGCAGAGCTGTAGAGGAAAGGAGCTTCTAAAGACAGAACAGTGCTCTTCAGGTAATTGCCTCCACACAAATGGGAATGAAGCAAATGTCACGGAGAATTTTGATTTGGATGTTAAATCAGTAACTGAAGAAAGTAAAAGTTATGGAGAAAATGTAGTGAAATTATCTTACAGTGATAGTTCTGTGCTTTTAAAAGATAATGTAAAGGGCTCTTCTTCAGAAATATGTATTGTGAAGAAAGACACTGAGGACAGAATTATGCAGAAAATTAAACAAGCAGAGAAAGCAAAAGATTCTGTTTACAAAAGCATGACTGAAGGATCAACTGTTAAGACTGAGTACAAAAATCAGAAGAATCAGATCTCAGAAGAGTCCTGCTTAAATGAGAAAATGAGTAAAACTACCTTAATTGATTCCCATCTAAGCACTAAAAATACTACTACTGAGTCAGTCTCTTTGAAGAACACAATTTCTAATCCACTTAACAAAAGAGAGAAGAAAGGGGAAATTAAAGTTAGTAATGTCTCTCAGTCTGACTTGACGTTACATTCAGAAATAGCCTCTATTTCCAAACCAGAGATTCTAGTAGTTAATCATACACCTGTTTTACCTGCCCACTCTGAAACCTGTAAAGTCACTACTTTTCCGAAGAAACCTACATCATATGTGAGTGAATTTAAAGACAAACATTGCTCAGCTAATCATACGGCCCTTATAGCTCAACTGTCTCAAATTTTGCAGAGGGCAGATGAAGCATCATCTTTGCAGATTCTACAGGAAGAAACTAAGGTTTGTCTAAATATTCTCCCTTTATTCGTGGAAGCTTTTGAAAGAAAGCAAGAATGTTCAGTTGAACAAATCCTGATTTCAAGAGAGCTGTTGGTAGACCAAAACCTGTGGAATAATTGGAAACACACATTAAAACCATGTGCTGTTGACACGTTGGTAGAACTTCAAATGATGATGGAAACAATTCAATTCATTGAAAACAAAAAAAGGCACTTAGAAGGTAAACCAACATTCCGAAGCTTGCTTTGGTATGATGAGACACTGTACGCTGAGCTTCTTGGAAAACCACGTGGATTTCAACAGCAGTCTAATTTCTATCCTGGTTTTCAAGGAAGGTTAAAATACGATGCATTCTGTGAGTTACAGACTTACCATGATCAATTAGTTGAATTGGTCGAAGAAACAAAAAGGGAAAAGAATTCATACTATGCATTCTTGAAGTACAAGCGACAGGTTAATGAATGTGAAGCCATAATGAAGCATTGTTCCGATTGCTTTGACTTTTCTCTTTCTGTTCCATTTACTTGTGGAGTTAACTTCGGAGATAGTTTAGAAGACCTGGAAATCTTAAGAAAAAGTACTTTAAAATTGATCAGTATACATGGGGACTCTCCTAAAGTTCATTCATATCCAGGAAAACAGGACCATCTTTGGATTATCATAGAAATTATCTCCTCAAAGGTTAATTTTATCAAGAACAATGAGGTAGTATGTATTAAAATGTCTCTTTATGGTCTGGAACATATTTTTTTCGATGCTGCAAAAAATCTTGTTTGGAAAGAGAGAGGACAATCTTTCAGCAAAAACTCACAAAAAGATGAAGAAAGACTACTCACAGTGAATAAATATGCTTTTTCTAAGTTGCAGAAGATATATGATACTTTGTCTAAAGATTTAAACAATGAACCAATTTCAATTTCCAGTATTGGGCTTGAGGAGGATACTATAATTGCTTCCAGAAATCATCCAATAAACAAAGCAACACTTAGCATAGAAAATTGTAAGTTTAACAGTACTTTGCTTGCACACCCAGATATTTGTTGTATTAGTGAAATACTGGATCAAGCTGAATTTGCAGACCTTAAAATTTTACAGGATCTCACCTTGAGATGTACAGATCACTTAGAAATTTTAAAAAAATACTTTCAGATGCTGCAAGATGATAACATAGATAATATTTTTATCACAGAAGAAAATGTTTTAGATATGGTGAAAAACCACAGCCATGCAGCTGTAATTTTAAAGCCTGAAGCTATTGAAATGTATATTGAAATCGTCATGGTCTCAGAAACAATTCACTTTCTTAAAAACTCAATAGCAAAGAAACGAGACAAACAGAGGTTTCGAGGTATGCTTTGGTTTGATTTGTCACTTCTTCCTGAGCTGGTTCAATGCCAAGAAAAAATGGCTTCTTTTTCATTTCTTAAAGAAAACTCAACAGATGTTTGCCTTTGGAAAGTGATAGAGACTGCTATTTCTGAACTTAAGAAAGATCTGGATATTATCTACAAATATAATGAACCTGTTAATTGCTCATATGCTCTTCATTTGATCTCAAGAGAACTTCAAGAACTTTCAGAAATAAAAAAGCTTCTGAAGAAGTCCGAGTATCCCACTTCCACATATATTGAATTTGTGCCATATATAGCATCCATAAATTATGGAAGCACTATTACGGAGTTAGAATACAACTACAATCAATTTTCTACACTGCTGAATAATATAATGTCTGCCCCTAGGAAAGATTTAGGAAAAATGGCCCATATTATGAAAGTCATGGAAACGATTGAACGTATGAAGATTATATGTGCTAAAAATGCTGAATTAACCATTTCCTTTATTCTATGCCAAATGCTGTGTAACAGAAGGAAGATTTTACAGCTGAAGAGAAAAGAAAAATTGAATATTCATGTTGTAAAACCTGAGAAAAATATCAGTAAGTCTAGTATTTCTATGATGATTCCCCCAATATCAGAGTGCTTAATCAGAAACATTTCAAAGTCCTCTAAAAAACGACCTAGCAGTGCAGACAAATGTGAAGACTCTCAAGAACAACAGAAAAATACTGTTTCCAGTTGTAAAAAGCTAAAGGTATGAATGTTTTAAAACAAAACTTTTGTAAGTATTCTTTTTGAAAACAAGTTTACTCATTAAGCAAACAAGTAGTTTGCAGAATTCTAAAAGTTGAGAATGGTGTATTGTCTGGCAAAATGAATTTACTAACTATAATATTGAATTAAACTATTCATATTATCTATAAGATGATATTTATATAGGTGATACCTTGAAAATGTCTATTTTTAAACATAAAATTAAATGTTTTAACTTAGAAATCATCTTTTCGAAGCATGTGAATTTCAATAGCTTCCTAAGGGAGAGTTCAATATTATGAATACTAAGTGAATGACCATATTTACTGTGTAGCTTCTACTTAACAAGCCTATGCGCAGTGTAGTGAGTATTAAAAACTGGCTAACAAAGTCTGTCTTCTTGACCATCATCATCTGAATGGAGAAATAGGACAAATATTTTTCAAGAGATAATTATCAAGAAGTTAAAAGTTCTGTATTAAATACATTTTAACAAATTGTCTATAGCATTTAATATGTACCTGATACTGATTTATTTTATACAAAACCCCTTATGATGTATCTCCTATTATCTTAAAGATAAGGAAATTGGGACATAGAGGAAATGAGTATCCCGAGGTCACAGAGTTTAGTAAATGGGAGCACCCAGCTCTGCTCTAAGAGGTTTCTCTTACAACTGTTCAAGGCTTCTTAGTTCAGAAGTATAGAAAAGAAACGTATATGCAGCTGGGCGCAATAGCTCATGCCTGTAATCGCAGCACTTTGGGGCGCCCAGAGGGGTAGATTGCTTGAGTCCAGGACTTCAAGACGCCTGGGCAACATGGTGAGACCTCATCTCTACTAAAAATACCAAAAAAGCTGGACGTGGGGTGGCATACACCTGTAGTCCCAGCTACTTGGGGGGTTGAAGTAGGAGGATTGCTTGAGCACAGAGGCAGAGGTTGCAGTGAGCTGAGATTACACCACTACACTTCAAACTGGGTAACAGAGTAAGACTCTGTTTCAAGAAAAAAATAATATATTTATAGTCTGGAACAATTTAACTTAGTGGGTAAGAATAATCTATGGATAGAGAAGGTTATTTTAGATTATGGAATGTCCTAGAATTAAGGAGTTTGAACTTCATTCTGTACACACTGAAGTATACTGTCATATGAAATGTTTTGTTCCAATGGTTTAATGGATAGATTCTGAATATACAAGTCATATACATCTTCTATAGAAGTATATGTAGTAATAAGTAGTAGTACTGTATATCGAAGTACTTTATACTTATAGTGATAAGTTAGTCATGGCTTAGAAAAAGGTGTTAGAAAGGAAAATTCATATTTGACAGACATAACTTAAAGAATTGATGATGCTTAGCAACTGGTTTACAAGAAAGGGCATAAAAGAGGGAGGAAGCAGTCATTAATGGACTTCAAGATTAGTTTTAAGGGCCAGGTACCATGGCTTATGCCTATAATCCACTTTGGTAGGCTGAGGCAGGTGGATCACCTGAGGTCAGGAGTTTGAGACCAGCCTGGCCAACATAGTGAAACCCCATCTCTACTAAAAATACAAAAATCAGCTGGGTGTGGTAGTGGGCACCTTTAGTCCCCACTACTCGGGAGGCTGAGGCAGGAGAATCGCTTTAACCCAGAAGGTGGAGGTTACAGTAAGCTGAGATCGCACTACTGCGCTCCAGCCTGGGTGACAGAGCAAGACTCCGTCTCAAAAAAAAAAAAAAGATGTGAGGATAAGAATTATGTTGCAAATTTCTTTTTTTAAGTTACTCCAAACATGTGAAATATGGGAAGTCTAAGAGAGTCACTGCTTTCTGCAGGAAGGTGATAATTAACGAGTTTAACTTCAGACGATGGCAGAACAAGAAATTACAAATATCTACTATTGAAATAATAATTATTTGTATTATAGTTTGTCATCACTAAGTAGATTTTCTTTGTATCTTTTAAACACAGGTGGACATGAAAGATGTCACAAAAATCAGCAGAGAAAAGGCAGCTTTTAAGCATCCAAGGTAGGAGTTGCCATCAGCCCTATGTGAAAAAAAAATGAACAAAATCGGGCAAATACCAAACAACTAGAATAAAATAATTGTTTATATATATGCCATTGGATCATACATATAACTTAAGGGATAAGAGTAAGCTAAGAAAAAAGAAATTTGTTTGAAATTATGCAGTTTCTGAAATTCAGCCTAAGGAGTTTGAACTTCATTCTGTAAGTATTAAAGGCTAAAGTCATGTGAAATGTGTTTTTTCAGTGACTTAAAAGTTAAAATAAGTTTTTTCAGTGACTTAATACATTGAGTATTGTTAGAAGTAAGTCAGCCAAGGCTTAGAAAAGGGTGATTGTTTCACAGAATAAAAAAGAAAAATTCATATCTGATAGACAATACTTAAAGAATTGATAGGGCTTAGTAACTGGTTTACTAAAAAAGGACTTTTAAAACCAAAAAGGGACTTTTAAAAATAGGACAAGTGATAAGATTATTATTTTTTTTTGATATAGTGTCTCACTCTGACACCAGGCTGGAGTGCAGTGGTGCAATCTCGGCTCACTGCAACCTCCGCCTCCCAGGTTCAAGCCTCTCCTGCCTCAGCCTCCCGAGTAGCTGGGACTACAGGGGTGCACCACAACACCCAGCTAATTTTTGTATATTTTTAGTAGAGACAGAGTTTCACCATGTTAGTCAGGTTGGTCTTGATTTCTTGACCTTGTGATCCACCTACCTCTGCCTCCCAAAGTGCTGGGATTACAGATGTGAGCCACCATGCCTGGCCTACTTATGTTTTTTAACTTGTGCATTTTGAAGAATAGCAGATTTCAAAATTGCCATTTTAATGAGAACCTACGTCATCATCAATTCCCATATAATACTTTGAGTTCTCAGAAAGTATAATTTTGATTTTAATTGTGTTTCTGGTGATGTTTCAGTGGGGATGAATTCAGTAAAATATGAGGCTTTTAGTTTCTTGAATGAAATTTAGGAATTCCAGGCCAAAGATGAATTCCTCTTGACTATAGAGAAATAGTACTTCTTTTCCCTTCTCAATGTATTTCCTCATATAATTTAAGAATTTCATAAAGCACCAAAAAATATAGTAACAGGCCAGGTGCGGTGGCTCACGCCTGTAATCCCTGCAGTTTGGGAGGCCAAGGCAGGTGGATCGCCTGAGGTCAGGAGATTGAGACCAACCTGACCAACATGGTGAACCCCATCTCTACTGAAAATACAAAAAGTATCCCTGCTCGGTGGCAGGCGCCTGTAATCCCAGCTACTCAGAGGCTGAGGCAGGAGAATCACTTGAACCCGGGAGGCAGAGGTTGCAGTGAGCCAACATGGCGCCACTGCACTCCAGCCTGGGCAACAGATGAGACTCTGTTTCAAAAGAATAAATTAAATATATATATACATATACATAAATATTTATATATATAATTATCTTGGGGACCTGCATTAACTTTCTGGCTGTAGACATTCCCATATGGATACTACTATTTTTTTTTTGAGACTGAGTCTCTCGTTCTGTTGCCTAGGCTGGAATGCTGTGGTGCGATCTCAACTCCCTGCAACCTCCACTTCCCAGGTTCAAGTGATTCTTCTGCCTCAGCCTCCTGAGTAGCTGGGATTACAGGCACATGCCACCGTGCCTGGATAATTTTTGTATTTTTGGTAGGGGCGGGATTTCACCATGTTGGTCAGACTGGTCTTGAATTCCTGATCTCATGATCCACCTGCCTCGGCCTCTCAAAATGCTGGGATTACAGGCCTGAGCCACCATGCCCATCTTATGAATGCTTCTCTTAGCTGCTTGAGACTGTCTGAATTTAGCTAATAATTTCAAGGCTATTAAGTTGGCAAGAAATTTTGGAGGTGTGCTTTTCCTATTCTCAAAAATGAACAGACAAAAACATCTTAGTCTGTTATAACAGAGAGGGAAGAAATCTTTGGTGGGAAGGCAGGGGCCACAGCTAGTAGTTTGCTGTTATTTATAGTTATTTACAAGTAATGAGGATCGTCAGCAGGCAGGAGGCATATGAATTTAAAAAACTATACTGAACAATTGACTAGTGATCAGTTTGCTACTTTTAAAAGCCTCCATTAGAAAATGTCTAAGGCACAAAATACTTTATTACAATATTGGAAATA
The DNA here is from genome assembly GCA_963573385.1 of Cacajao melanocephalus. Taxonomy (NCBI): domain Eukaryota; kingdom Metazoa; phylum Chordata; class Mammalia; order Primates; family Pitheciidae; genus Cacajao; species Cacajao melanocephalus. The sequence goes on along the minus strand of CAUYLG010033270.1, from coordinate 46,439 downwards.
TATTTAAAATGTAAAGCATATCATCTTTGGTAGGAAAATTATCTAAATCCAAACCACGGCAGTCAAAACTAGGAAAATATATTACTTGTATAGTGCCAATAGAATGAGAAAATGTAAATCTTAAGAACTCTTCTTCTAGATAAAAATTTCAAATATATATTTCCATTAAAATGTTGTGACACTATATATTTAAAGTCATTTTTATGTATGTTGCACCTAATAGGACTACAGGATCTCATCCCCAAAGTGAAAAGAAAATTGTATCAAGTTCATCTAACAATCTGACGAGAAACCATTTAACTCCAAAACAGGTTGAAATGCAAAGATCACTACCTGGCTCACTTTTAGAGAACCCAAAAGACACTTGCACATCAAAATCAGAAAGCAAAATAGACTTAACTGTGTCAGAACACTTCACTGGACAACAGGAAAATTTAACTAGCATGAAAAAAACAAACGTGAACTTCAGTGCTGCTGAAACAAAAAGTGATAACAAAGATTGTACTGCTTTTGCAATTTGTGACCAAAAAAGTGTACATGGCACGTTTTCTCCAGACCATGAGACAGTTATGCAGAAATTTCTTAAAAATTCCCCAGATCCCACCCAAAAATCCTGTCTTTCTGACATAAACCCAGAAACTGATGTTTCTCTTGTGCCTGATACATCAGTGCTCTCAAAGCCAATCATCTGTTTTGAGAAAGATAGCTATACTGATCTAGAAATGAATGACACAGTCTTTAAACTTCAAGATAATGATATAGTAAATTCATCTATTAAAAATTCCACATGCATGACTTCTCCAGAACCCATTTTTATCCAGAACAAAATTCCTACTCTGCAGATAAATAAACTACAGCCTGCAGAAACTGAGTCAGAGGACAAATACATGAAGGATACATTGAATCCCAATACAGTACATACTTTTGGAGCATCTGGGCATATAACTCTTAATGTGAATCAAACAGCAGAGTACTCTTTTTCTGAACAACAGAATGATGAAAATTCAAAAGTTCTAACTCAGAATGCTGCCACATATTGGAATGAACTTCCACAGTCTGCATGTACACCAATACATAATTCTTCTGAGAATTTATTTGGAACTTCATATCCATACTATTCTTGGTATGTTTATCATTACAGCAGCAGCAATGGCAATGCCATTACCCAGACATACCAAGGAATAACATCATATGAAGTACAGCCACCTTCTTCTGGGCTGTTGACCACAGTGGCAAGTACTACCCAGAGCATACATTCTAATCTTCTGTACTCGCAATATTTTACTTACTTTGCTGGGGAGCCACAAGCAAATAATTTTGTGCCAGTGAATGGGTATTGTCAATCTCAAACACCTGCTGCTTATAATTTTCAGCAACCAATTTTTTCACAATATGCTTCTCATCAGCCATTACCACAAGCTACATACCCTTACCTTCCTAATCTAGATGTGCCTCCAGAAGTTCCTTGGACTTATGGTGAGTTTCACATTTTAATGCCTGCTTTATTGAGTTGTTACTTTTAACTATGTCCATTTATGTAAGTAGAATTTACAGTAAGTGATGAGTTAGAAGGAGAGAAAGCAGTCATTTTTCTGTACAGATTGGTAGAATTGCTCATGAACTGGGCAGAGAGTGGAAATCTAGTTGTCAAAAATTCAAGCAAAAAAAAACTGGCAGTATCACTAATATATTCTTCATGTGTTCTTCAGTAAAACCCAACTGTAGGGAATAGTTAAGTAACTTACAGTTAATCTATACAGTGAAATCTGCAACCATTGAAGGGTTTTTAATGACGTAATCTTTTTTTTTTTTTGAGTTGAGTTTCGCTCTTGTTGGCCAAGCTGTTTGCAATGGCTCTATCTCGGCTACTGCAACCTCTGCCTCCCAGGTTCAAGTGATTCTCCTGCCTCAGCCTTCCGAGTAGCTGGGATTACAGTCATGTACCACTACGCCCAGCTAATTTTGTATTTTTAGTAGAGAAGGGGTTTCTTCATGTTGGTCAGGTTGGTCTTGAACTCCCAACCTCAGGTGATCCGCCCGCCTCGGCCTCCCAAAGTGCTAGGATTACAAACATGAGCCACCACGCCCGGCCATTAATAATGTGACATTTTTTTTAAAGTATATCGTACAAACTTACCTACATAAATATGGAAATACATAGAAATACTGAAATAAAATATACCAATATTTTAATTCGTCTGTCTTCAGGTAATAAAATTTGGGGTATGTAGAGAATGTTTTCCTGTATTTTCTAGATTATCTACTGTGAAACATACATTATTTTGATAATTAGAGGAAAAACACAGTAAAGAACTAAAGTGGGAAAAGAAATTTAATTCTTTTCTTTCTCTCAGTTATCTAATACAGTATCTCAGTGTAAGTGAATAGAGTTAACTGAAATGTATTGGTAAAGGACTTGGTAGTTTGCTCTGTAACGTGAAAATTTTTCCCTCTAAAATGCTTAATTCTACTTGTAAAATACCATGATAAGAATATAGGTGTTTTAATTACATTGAAATGTGCATTTACTAGAGTTAGAGCAAAATACAAAAACAATTAATCCTGCAGAAAAAGTTACACTAACAACCAAATATTCTACCATCGGAGATAAAAGATACTTTAAATAAAAATAACCATCTTTTAATATACAGAGAAATGCGAGATAGAGAGATAGGTATTTTAGGCAGTGTTTCTTTCTGTTGCCTAGGCTAGAGTCCAGTGGCATGTTTATAGCTATTGAAACCTCAAACTCCTGAGCTCAAGCTATCGTCCCATCTCAGCATCCCAAGTAGCTGGAACTACAGGCATGCACCACCATGTCCAGCTAATTATTTTTAATTAATTTTTAGTAGAGGCTGAGCACTATAAGCCCAACATTTTGGGAGGTGGAGGTGGGCAGACCACTTGAGGCCAGGAGTTCAAGACCAGCCTGGCCAACATGGCAGAACCCCGTCTCTACTGGAGATAGAAAAATTAGCTGGGCATGGTAGCACACGCCTGTAATCCCAGCTACTCAGGAAGCTGAGGCATGAAAATCACTTCAACTCAGGAGGCAGACGTTGCAATGAGCCAAGATCGTGCCACTGTACTCCAGCCTGGGTGACAGAAGGAGATACTTATATTAGTAGAGACAAGGTCTTTACTCTGTTGCCTAGGGTGGTCTCGGACTCCTGGCCTTAACCTGCCCCTGCCTTCCAAAGTGTGGGATTACAGGTGTGAGGCATCAGGCCCAGAGAATTTCATTTAAAAAGTTTCTAAACCCTGGATATTGTTACAAAGTAATATGTAGAAAAAATTGAGAGGCCATAAGTCTGAATTGAGCAAGAAGCAACCTGTTGACATAGTTCTATTTCTAATCGAGAAATCTGATTACATCAGTACCTCTGCATTGGAGTTATATCACTGATCACTATAACCTATAGGATAAAATTCAAATACATTAGCCTAGAATGCAAAGCCCTTCACAGTCCTGTATATTCAGCCTCATCTCCCACCACTTCCACCTCTGCATTCAAGCCACATTGGACACCTTAATGTTCTCCCATAGGACAATCTCTTTGGTAACTTCTGTAGTACTTTTTGTGTGCTTTTTTCACAAAAAATGTGAGTATTAGATGGCATGGTAATAATCTCTGTATCTTTCCCTTTCTTCCCTGCCCCCATAAATGACTTTACACAGGGCTAGAAAATTTTCACCTAAGACAGAACATAAGGAAAACGATAAAAGAGGGGAGAAAAGGCTGGGTGCAGTAGTTCACACCTGTAATCCCAGCACTCTGGGAGGCCAAGGTGGGCGGATCACTTGAGGTCAGGAGTCAGAGGTTGTAGTTAGCCGAGATTGTGCCTCTACACTCCAGACTGGGCAACAGAGTGAAATTCCATCTCAAAGAAAAAAAAAAGCGAAAAGAGGAAGAAAGTCTATGATGACTCTGCTTTTTCCTTTTTGATTAATTTGATACCATTGCTGATGCTGTAAGGATGAACACAAAGCATACAGTGGGGGGGGCAAACCTATGAATTAAAGTAGACCCTTTAATTTCTGAAATAGAAAGTCTTGATTGTAACTGTTTCAGGCAGGTTCCCATAGTTTGGGCTTTCTTTTGTTCTTAATAGTTAAGCTATTTGTGATGTTAAAAAAAAAAAAAAAGATAGCTCTGGAATTACCTCCTTCGTTATATTAGTCCAATGAAAATAAAAGAAAAAGAAATAATTATATATTTATTATAATATCCAAAGGTTGCTCTGAAAAAGTTAAGGAGGCAGTTGCAATGTTATAAGCACATCTTTGAGTTACCCTGAGTGCAAATAATCCACAGAAATCACCTCTCACACTTTAGAAACTGCATTCTTAAATATGTGAAAATCTCTTGGACCCATTTGTCACTGTATTGTTCATGGTTCTTGTATTCAACACCAGAAAAAGGAACTAAAGGACTGTGCTTGAGTGAGCCCTGTGTCCCAGTCACATTATGTCTTTTATTACATTTAATTTCACAGGATACCTTAGAGAGATGCAGAAATACTGCTCTTCTACAGATGAGGAAACCACTCCTCAGAGAGCCTTAAATAACTTTCAAAGGATCCAATGATCCTATGGCTACTTAAGAGCAGATAAGCACTTTGATCTCTTTAGCTGTAATTTAAACTCAGATTCTTTCCACTATACTATCATGTACCATTAGTCTAAATTATTTTCTTCTTTAAATCTTTGTGGTGTTTTTCCTTCCAGCTCCGTGGCACCAACAATCCTTTCATCCAGGACACTGAAAATAGTCTTCTGTCTACTAAAATAAAGGAGACACAACAAGTTTTTCCAAGTATTTTTTACTTTTTTTTTTTAAACATTTAACGATTTTAAATGTGTGTAAATGTGGTGGGAAATATAAATCATATGGTTCTTTGTAAAATATACAAATAAAACAGTCCAGCACATATCACATAGGACATCAGTTTCTAACATCTGATATACCAGAATTATTTCCATGCAGTTATAAGGGGAAGATATTATGATCAAGATTAAGCAGTAGTGGTAAAATCTTTAAAACTAGATTCTTGCTTCTGATATGTTTTAATACATTGTTGATGGCATTGTGCCATTTGAGCTGAAAGTAGGATTTTTTTATTAGTCATCAAACCAACAATTTGATAATTCTTGACACTTAATTATATAATTTACAATTCTATGCCAGATATGGCAAAATCCTTCAATATTTTATAGTTTTTACCACAAAATATTTTTAATAAGAAAAATTGGTTTGCATACTTTCAGTGTTTCCTTGAGTACAGATTTTTTTAACTTTTATATTGGAAGCAATTGTAGTTAATTATATTGGCACTGAAGCACTTTCAGTGCCTTTTTCTACAAGAGCCATTTCCAGGGATGATTTTGTTTTTGGAGTTCACAACTTAAATAGTTATTTTAATGATTTTGTAGAAGATAATCTAGAACAATGTTTATGCTTATGCAGTTAGTTTATTATAATAATTTTTAAAATGTGGCACAAATACAGTTTTTTCATGCTCCAGTCATAAATTTTTCTTTTACGTTCTGCAAAAGTGAACACTTTCTTAGTAATAATCATCATAGGGCATAGTATATAGTATGTAACTGCAGTCTTGAGCAGTCTCTGTTCATACATTACCTTTCTTGCTCAACAGCTATTCCTGTTTTCTGTAAGACCCTAGTCAGACAAAGCCCTCACAGCTGGTTAGACCTTTCCCAAGGGTTAGCCCTAAAATGTGACACAGAATTGGTTTGGCTGAATCTAAACAAATAGCAAAACTTCAATGTTTTTGCAAACTTTTTATATAAGCAAATTTTTTGTGTTATCTGGCACTGGCCTTTGAAAAGACTATAATTCTACTTAATGTAAACAAAAAATAATTTTTCAGTTTAGAAAGACAATGAGAATCCCCAGGATAAGCCTCTTTATAGTCACTTTAACCAACTAGAATGGAATTCAGAATACCTAAGCTGCTTCTTTAACATATAGATGTTTAAAAAGCTGAAGGTCAAGCAAAGAACAGTAACTGAAAGAAATAAGGGATTTGAAAAGATGATAGAGTTAAAGCAATATTAAAATAACATTTATATTTTGTTCACGTAGTTTTATTTGAAAATAGTATGTCAGAATCAGAACTCCTGAACAACTTTGAAAGCAATAATATTAACTGGTATTCAAAAATGAATAACAGCCATTTGATTTATGCTTTCCTCAGTCGTTTGGTTTATGTTTGGTTATGGAAAGATGTTACAGCATTTATTGTTAATACTACTTCTAATAGGTAAACCAAAAAGTAAACATTCTTGTTAAGGACGCTTTCTTTAAACAACTTTCAGATTCTGTTGACATTGTCTTTGTGATATTTTTATTTCATGGGTTTTAATTTCTCTTAAAGAATATTCAGTTACGTTTTTCAAAAATCTGTACTTGACAGAATATTAAAAAACAGAATATTTTTCACTCAATTATATGTTTTGATTCTAAATATTAAAATGGAACAAATTAAAATTGAGCAAATTTTATAAACAAGAAAAACCTGTTTCTAAATATTTTTGTTAAAGAAGAATTATTTGAATAAACTGGATTCCTTCTAGTTTCAGAGGTTTTTCTTTTGTATTTCTTGAATAATAAGTGTAAATATGGGCCTGGTGCGGTGGCTCAGACTTGTAATCCCAACACTTTGGGAGGCTGAGGCAGGCAGATCACCTGAGGTCAGGAGTTCAACACCAGCATGGGCAACATGACAAAACTCTGTCTCTACTAAAAATACAAGAATTAGCCAGGCATGGTGGTGGGTGCCTGTAATCCTAGCTACTCAGAAGGCTGAGGCAGGAGAATAGCTTAAACCCAGGAGGCAGAGGTTGCCGTGAGCCGAGATAGTGCAACTGCACTCCAACCTGGGCAACAGAACGAGACTCTGTCTCAACAACAACAACAAAAAAAAACGTGGGTGGTCCTAGGTTTACACATACCCATTACAGTAAAAACAGTCCACGAGGAACTGACCTCGTGTCTTACTTCATTTTCTGTTGCTGTAACAGAATATCACAGGCTGGGTAATTTATAAAGACAAAAAATGTATTTGGCTCACAGTCCTTGAACCTGGGATGTCCAAGATCTAAGGGGCTGCGTCTTGTGAGAGTATAAAATGGCGTGAGAGAGCAAGAGATTGAGCTCATCCTTTATAAGAATGCACTGCCACACTAACCCATTCCCACAATAACAGCATTAATAGATTCATGAGGGCACAGCCTTCATGACCTAATCACCTCTTAAAGGTCCCACCTGTCAACAATGTTGGCATTGGGGATTAACATTCCAACATACGAACCTTGGGGGATACATTCAAACCATAGCAATTAGATAACTAAATCAACTGCTGAACACCTTTTCTACTCCAGCTGCGTTTGCCTTCACCTCTGTCCTTTCCTCTCACTGTTAAAAACTACATTACAGCCTGCAGTTTCATATGACAAGCCAGAGTCCCTGCCCTCATTTACAATTCTCATTCCAGTCAAGGGAGACAAGTAATATGTGTATAATTATTTTGCATCATAAGTAGTGTTACGTTAAAAAAAAGAAAGAAAGAAAAACTAGTAGTGGACCAGAGAATGGATGATATGTAAACTGAGATATTCAGTGATGGCCTCTTTTGACAAAGTAAGCATCCTCAGCCTCCCAAAGCACTGGGATTACAGGTATGAGCCACCAAACCCAGCCAGAAGACTTCTTTAAGATATCCTGTAGAGCCATTAATCTCAAAATACTGCATTCTGGCAAGACATGATGGCGCCTGTAATCCCAATGCTTTAGAAGCCAAGGCAGGGGGATCACTTGAGCCCAGAAGTTCAACACCAGCCTGGGAAACATGGCAAGACACCATCTCTACAAAAAAAGAAAAAATACTGCATTTTAAAATGGCAAACAGCATTTATCTTCAGATTCATAACTTTTTTTATTTGTGTGTTTGTTTGAGATGGAGTCTTGCACTGTCTCCCAGGCTAGAGTGCAGTGGTGCAATCTCAGCTCACTGCAACCTCTGCCTCCTGGGTTCAAGAGATTCTTCTGCCTCAGCCTCCTGAGTAGCTGGGATTACAGACACCCACCACCATTCCTGCCTAGTTTTTGTATTTTTAGTAGAGACGGGATTTTACCATCTTGGCCAGCTGGTCTTGAACTCCTGACCTCGTGATCTACTCACCTTGGCCTCCCAAAGTTCTAGGATTACAGGCGTAAGCCACCACACCTGGCCTATAACTTGTTTTGAGACAGGGTCTCTGTCACCCAGGCTGGAGTGCAGTGGCATGATCTTTGCACACTGCAGCCTCAACCTCTCAGGCTCGAGTGATCCTCCCACCTCAGCCTCCCAAGTAGCTGGGACTACAGACACACACCACCATACCTAGCTAATTTTTATATTTTTCATAGAGACAGAGTTTTGCCATGTTACCCAGGCTGATCTTGAACTCCTGGGTTCAAGTGGTCTTCCCACCCCAGACTCCAAAAGTGCTGGGATTACAGATGTGAACTATGCCACCTGGCCACTTTTTTATTTTTAAAGTCTATTTATCTTTATTGAGCTAATGTATGCTGGGTTTAATACCTGGGTGATGGGTTGATAGGTGCAGCAAACAACTATAGCACGTTTACCTATACAACAAACCTGCACATCCTGCACATGTACCCCAGAACTTAAAAAAAAAAAATTTTTTTTTTTTTTGAGACAGAGTCTCGCTCTGTCGCCCAGGCTGGAGTGCAGTGGTGCAATCTTGGCCCACTGCAACCTCCACCTTCCAGGTTCAAGCAATTCTCCTGCCTCAGCCTCCCAAGTAGCTGGGATTCCAAGCACCCGCCACCATGCTCAGCTAATTTTTGTATCTTTAGTAGAGACAGGGTTTCACCATGTTGGGCAGGCTGATCTTGAACTCCTGACCTTGTAATCTGCCCACCTCGGCCTCCCAAAGTGCTGAGAACAGGCATGAGCCACCGTGCCTAGCCAGTGATTATTTTTTAAAAGTCTATTTACCTTTATTAAGTAAGAATTTAGGGCTTTGACAGGTTTCTTTTTTCAAATGTGAATGAGAGTCCAAATTGAGAAGATGGTCTAGTCAGATGAGTATATTTGTTTAAAGATTACGGCTAGGCGCAGTGGCTCACGCCTGTATTCCCAGCACTTTGGGAGGCCAAGGCAGACAGATCATGTGAGGTCAGGAGATCAAGACCAGCCTGGTCAACATGGCAAAACCCTGTCTTCTACTAAAACTACAAAAATTAGCTGGGTGTGGTGGCGCACGCCTGTAATCCCAGCTATGTAGGAGGCTGAGGCAGGAGAATCGCTTGAACCCAGAAGGTGGAGGTTGCAGTGAGCTGAAATGATGCCATTGCACTCCAGCCTGAGCAAAATACCATCTCAAAAAAAAAAAAAAATACATGCAGCCAACAAGCTTATGAAAAAAACCTCAAGCTCAATGTCACTGATGAGAAATGCAAATCAAAACTGCAATAAGATACCATCTCACACCAGTCAGAATGCCTTTTTTGTGTGTGAGAAATGGAGTCTCGCTCTTGTTGCCAGGCTAGAGTGCAGTGGCATAATCTTGGCTCACTGCAACCTCTGCCTCCCGGGATCAAGCAATTCTCCTGTATCAACCTCCCAAGTAACTGGGACTACAGGCGTGTGCCAACATGCCCAACTAATTATTTTTAGTAGAGACGGGGTTTCACCATGTTGGCCAGGATGGCCTCGATCTCTTGTCCTTGTGATCTGCCTGCCTCAGCCTCCCAAAGTGCTGGGATTACAGGCATGAGCCACCACACCCAGCAGCTATTTTTAAGTTAAAAAGTCAAAAAATAACAGATAACTGGCAAGGTTGTGGAGAAAAGGGAACACTTAGACACTGTCAGTGGGAGTATAAATTAGTTCAACCATTGTGGAAAATGGTATGGTGATTCCTCAAAGAGCTAAAATAGTATGGTGATTCCTCAAAGAACTACCATTTGGCCCAGCAATCCCATTACTAGGTATGTACCCAGAGGAATATAAATCATTGTACCATAAAGACACATGTGAATGTTCATTGTAGCACAATTCCCAATAGTAAAATCATGGAATCAACTTAAATGCCTATTAATGACAGACCAAATGCAGAAAATATGGTACATATATGCCATGGGATACTATGCAGCATAAAAAAAGAACAAGATCATGTCTTATATGGGAACCTGGATGGCGCTGGAGGCTATTATCCTTAGCAAACTAAGGCAGAAGCCGAAAACCAAATACCACATGTTCTCATAAGTGGGAGCTACATGATGAGAACTCATGAACACAAAGGAGGGAACAATAGACACTGGAGTCTACTTAGGGGTTGAGAGTGGGAGAAGGGAGAGGAGCAGAAAAGAAAACTATTGAGTACTGGGCTTAATACCTGGGTGATGAAATAATCTGTACAGGAAACCCCCATGACACAAGTTCACCTATGTAACAAGCCTCCACACGTACCCCCGAACCTAAAATTAAAGTTAAAATAAATGTTGGCCACAAAAAAAATGGTTTAGATTTGCAGTGATACAAAGATGGAGAGAGAATTCTTATATGAGATTGATTAGTAGATATTGAAACACCTGGCAAGCAATAGTAGATGCTCTATGTGTAAGTCTGTTGTGCCAAACCAAGCCTGGTGTGATAAGGGCCCTGCCCAGAGGGTGGCTGTGGGAGCGAATGATTGGATTCTAGAGACATCTAAGAAGGAAAGAGTTGGCAGGATTTTGTGACTGATTGGATATAAGTGATAACAGAGAGGAGAGAGGCCCAAATGACTCCTAGGGCAGCATAATTTATGTTTTTAGTGTATGAAGAAGGAATAATAAAAAGCATGAGCTAATGACTCATTCTTTGCCAGAACTTGATGGTCTGAATTTATATACTTTGTTCTGTATATGAGAAGGATAATAAAAATTGTAGTAAAAAATTTTTTAAAAAGGAAAGTGAGTTAATTTCCATAGCAAACTATAACTATGAAAGCATATACATTATATGCATGCATTGAAAAATTATCATGTAACTGTGACAACTTAAAATTCAACTGTATTTAATTATTTGTTTATTTACCCACCCTGAGACAGGGTCCGGATCTGTTGCCCAGGCTGGAGTGCAGTGATGCAGTCATGGCTCACTGCAGTCTTGAACTCCAGGGCTCAAGCAATCCTCCCATCTCAGCCTCACAAGTAGTTAGGACTTCAGGCTCATGCTGCCACATCCAGCTAATTTTTAATTATTTTTTCTAGAGACAGGGTCTTGCCATGTTGCCCAGGCTGGTCTTGAACTCCTGGCCTCAAGTTATCCTCCTGCCTTGGCCTCCCAACATGTTTGGAATACAGGCACGAGCCACCACGCCCAGCCAAAATTCAACTGTTTTAAAAAGTGTTATATAACAAGCCAACTATAGTGCTAACCAGGACTGTAAAAGTTATAAATTCAGCTGTCAAAGGATTTATTAATGCTTGGAGCGGGGGCTATAAACTTTCATTCTATTAAAAGAGGAATAAAAAAGAACTACAGACAAATCTCGGAAACTTTTTAGTAGATTTATTTTTCACAGCAATAAATAGGCATAGCAGTTCTGAAACCATTTTATGTATATCATAGAACTGAACAAATGAGTAAATGTCATTTGATGTTTTGGGGAGTCAGAGGTCTCATTGTGGAAGAAGGAAGGATAAGAGTCCTCAAAGCAATGAGGACAGTGACTCATGTCTGTAATCCCAGTACTTTGGGAGGCCGAGGCAGGCGGATCACTTGAGGTCAGGAGTTCAAGACCAGCCTGGCCAACATGGTGAAACCCCATCTCTGCTAAAAATACAAAAATTAGCCAGGCATGGTGGTGTATGACTGTAATCTCAGCTACTTGGGAGCTGAGGCGTGAGAATTACTTGAACCTAGGAGGTGGAGGTTGCGGTGAGCCAAGATGGTGCCACTGTACTCCAGCCTGGGAGACAGAGTGACACTCCATCTCAAAAAAAAAAAAATAGATATCAGTATAAATTAAGCCCTCTTAAGTATTTGACTAAGTACTAATCTATGCATTGAAATAACTACCCAGTCTGTGAGGGGAAGGAACCATCAGGAAGCTGTGGTGAAACAATCCCCAGGACTCATATAGGACTGGGAATAGTTTGTGTTCCCACCAGCTAGGGTGAAAAGGACTTGTAATATAGAAAACATACAGTAGGGTCTTCAGAAGGATATCATCTTAGTATGGGGCCACATTAGCCCTTGAGTAAAAGCCGCTCTGAACCCTCCCTCCTTTAAAAGCTCAAAAGCAAGGCTTGCCTTGAAAAAATCCAGCAAATTCCAAGTAATCACACACTAGAACAAAGCTCAACACTAGTTAAATAACCACAGCAAAATCCAATCAACAGTGTAAAATTCAGCTGTCATCTAATCAAACATTACTAGGCAGGCGAAACTACACAAAAATATGACCCATTGCTAGGAAAATAAACAATGAAATGATAGAAATGATGAAATTACTGAACAAGGATATAAAATCAGCAATTATATATATACTTCATATGGTCAAGAATATAGAGGCAAATAACGTAAGAGACAAATGGAAGATATAAAAAGTATGCAAATGGAACTTTTATCTGAAATGAAAAATACACTGGGATAAAGAGAAGATTAGACAGTGAACAAGACAAATCAGTAGACTTAAGAACATAACCATAGAAACTATTTCAAAATGAAGCACAGAGATGAAAAAGAATGGGAAAAGAAAAACAAAATGCCAGAGCATCAGTGCCCTGTGAAACAATACCAAGCAGTCTAAGGATAAGAGGAGAGTGAGGCAGGAACAGGAAAAAGAAGGTTTTGAAGAAATAATAGATAAAAGTTCTCAAAACGATCAAAACTATAAACCCACAGTTCCAAGAAACTCAGTGAACCCAAAGAGAAATAAAGCCTCAATAACACACTCACCTGAATATCTAAACTTTTTTTTTTTTTTTTGAGATGGAGTTTCGTTCTTGTTGCCCAGGCTGGAGTGCAATGGCGTGATCTTGGCTCCACTACAACCTCAGCCACCTGGGTTCAAGTGATTCTCCTGCCTAAGCCTCCCAAGTAGCTGAAATTACAGGCACCCACCACCATGCCCAGCTAATTTTTTGTGTTTTTAGTAGAGATGAGGTTTTACCATGTTGGCCAGGCTGGTCTCAAACTCCTCACCTGAGGTGATCCTCCCACTTTGGCCTCCCAAAGTGCTGGGATTATAGGCATGAGCCACCGTGCCCAGCCAAATGTCTAAACTTTTAAAACTAGCCATACTAAGTTCTAGTGAAGACCTAGTGTAATTCGCACTCTTATGCATTGCTAGTGGGAATGCTGAGTTGTACAACCACTTTGGAAAACTGCTTGACAGAAACCTTAAGCAATCACCATATGACCCAGAAAACCCACTCCTAGACATTTACCAAAGATAAATGGAAACGTGTCTACCCACCACTTGTATTTGAATGTTCGTAGCAATTTTATTCATAACCAAAAGTTGGAAACAACCCAAGGATGCATCAACCTATTAATGGATAAGCAAATTGAATAAATTATAGTATATCATGGAATACTGGACAATAAAAAGGAACAAACTAATACACCATTTAAATGAGTCTCAACAGTTGTACAAACTGAAAGAAACCAGACACACAAGACTTATCCCATTTGTATGAAATTCCAGAAGAAGGTAAACTATAATGTTAGAAGGCAGATCAGTGGTTGCTAGGGGTCATGGTTGGGGAAAGGACTGTCACAAGGAACATGATGGAAGTTTCAGGTTGAGGGAGGTGTTCTACATCAGTATTGTGTGGTGGGTGATGGGTAGATGACTGTATACATTTGTTACAGTTCAACTAAATGCCCATTTTAAATTGGTAAATAACTACTGTACACAAATCATACCTCAATAGAGTTGATTTTTTTAAATATGCTATATTTTTTGAATCTAAGATTCCATTGATTATGAAATTAATTTTAGAGACAAACTGAAAAAATGGTAACTTAGAATCAGCAAAATATGATATATGGGAAAATGCAAATGGAAATTAAACAAAGACTTCAGGTAACTCAAGAGTATTAGAATAAACACCAGAAAGCTTCTTTGAGGTGTTAGGGTAGGACTTTTCTATTAATATCAGCAAGTAATATGTATATTATCAGAAAGTATATGTATATTAGGCTAAATGGGATGTTACTGCTTAATGGGTACAGACTTTCTGTTTGGGATGATGAAAAAGTTACGGAGATGATAGGAGTGATGGGTGCACAACATTGGGAATGTACTTAATACCACTGAATTGTCTGCTTAAAAATGGTTTCATGGTAAATGTTACATTTTACTCCAGTAACCAAAATCATCAAAGAAATTGGGTTGTAAAGAGATTTTAGAAAATCCACAATAAATTATCTATTTAACTTAAATATATGATATAATATTCATGCAATCTTGGGACAGGAGAACCTTTCTAAATAGGCTTATGCAAAATTACTGACAGGACTGGTGAAGGAGAGAATAGGAGAAACACAGGCTCTGAGTCAGACCACATAGCTTCATTTCCCAGCTCAAGGTGAGAGAACTCAGCCCCAGTCGCTTGTGGCCTCTACCTCAGTATCCTAATCTTTTAATCAGAATGATGATAATAGCCTACTTCATAGAGTTGTTATGAAGGGAATAAATGAAGTAATAATCTAAGCACTTAGACCACCACCTGATTCATACATACTTTTATTATGATACAAAGATTTAAAACTTTTGTATGCCAAGACTCAAATACAAAATCCAAGTAACTGGGTAAAATACTTGAAACATACATATTAAGCAGCCTATAAATTAATAATAAAGTGAAAAATCTAATAAAATAATAAACACTCAATTTGCACACACAAATACCTAAGTGTCAAAAAAATATCAACAGTTGCTAAACCCCACTAACCACAGAAAAAAGTATATTTTCAGCTACCATTTGGTCAAAGCTTAAAATGAATAGTACCCGATTGCATCAGTCAAGTTTGTGTTCCAATGTAAATAACAAAACTCCCAAATGTAGCTTAAACATAAGTTTTCTTTTTCTCTTATATGAAGTCTAGAGGTACCATATGATCCAGCAGTTCCCCTCCTGGGTATTTATCCACAGTAAATCAAATCAGTATGTCAGAGAAATATCTGCACTCCCATGTTTGTTGCAGCACTATTCACAATAGCCAAGATATGGAATCAGCTTTCATGTCCATCAGTGGATGAATGAATAAAGAAAATGTGGCCAACAGGGTGTAACCATGCCTCTACTAAAAATGCAAAAATTAGCTGGGCATGGTGGTGGGTGCCTGTAATCCCAGCTACTTGGTGTCTGCCAGAAGGTGTGAGATTCCTCTGAGATTGAATTCCTAAAGCAACTTTGCTGTAAGGACACTGAATCTTGAAACTGCAATGAGGTAGGGGATCTGACACTCTCATTGTGAGCCAAACTGTGGCTGAAGTGGTACTGGATTAAGGATATGTCTTGACTACCAGAGAGAGAGATGCAAACTTTCTAGATGATAAGCCTTCCCAAGATAGGCCCACAGGACTCCCACAAAATCTGTTCAAGCTGTGAACTCATATACACTAGAAGGCAAACCCCTATGAGTAACAGTCAGTGGAAACAAGAAAAACATCTTCAGTCACTTAAAAATTGTCAGGTACATAACATAGAATAGCTGGGTATAAAAATGTTTAAAGATATAAAGGACTCCACTTTTGTATGTTGTAGTAAGAAATTTGAACCAGCCCTTTTACTGAGGTCAAAACAAAGAAAACCAAAATGTTCAACATAGAATCTGCTCTGATTCTTTTGTCTTTGAATAATTCCATCTCTTCGTTGATAAATTTGAAAAGTTTTTTAGAACTACATTTTTTGACAGAAGGGTGAGAAGAGAGGATGAGAACTATGATCTTTTTATTGGTTGTGATTTGTTGTTTTTAAATACAAAGAAAGAATTCCCAATTTGATTTTTTCTATTTTAATTTTTATAATCATTATCAATAGGTATTCTTATGCAGAATTCTCTGTGACAATTTTGATAATATCATATTCACATTCTAAGTATCAGAAGGTATTTGAACTGGAAGTGAAAATATTTCTTTAATCATTTGGGGATTACAGTGATATAGAAGAATCATTTTTAGACCCATACAATGTATAATTGTAGCATATAATTCTCTGGATACAAGACATAAATGATTCATATTTCATATTTTAAATGGTATACAATATATTAAGAAAAATGTCAATGTTTATATATATATATTTTTTTTAACAGAATCTTGCTCTGTCACCCAGGCAGAGTGCAATGGCACACTCTTGGCTCACCACAACCTCCGCCTCCTGGGTTCAAGCGATTCTCCTGCCTCAGCCTCCCAAGTAGCTGGGATTACAGGTGCACGGCATCGTGCCCAGCTAATTTTTGTATTTTTAGTAAAAATGGGGTTTCACCATGTTGGTCAGGCTTGTCTCAAACGCTTAACCTCGTGATCTGCCTGCCTCAGCCTCCCAAAGTGCTGGGATTACAGATGTAAGCCACTGCGTCCAGCCTGTTTATGTATTTTAAAAGAGCCTAGTCAATTGTGTAAGAAGAAAATCTGACACGTACTTTTAAGGCAAATGATC
Organism: Cacajao melanocephalus; assembly: GCA_963573385.1. NCBI lineage: Eukaryota > Metazoa > Chordata > Mammalia > Primates > Pitheciidae > Cacajao > Cacajao melanocephalus. The sequence continues at coordinate 29,739 of CAUYLG010033270.1, read as the reverse complement.
TATGGAAGTTTTTTTTTGGTGGTAATTTGACCAAAAAGGAGAAGTAAACAGAATAAAAATAAGAAAACTTCTGGGTCAACAAAGAAAATTAGATCCAGCCTATAAACCTAAGATTAAATGCCGTTTGGCATGACAAGTAATTTACCAAGTATTGGAGGTTCATGGTTTTGTTCTGCAGGAGAACACACACACACACACACACACACACACACACACACACACACCCCTGACAGAAGCAAAAAGCAAAAAAAGAAATAAGTTTAAGAATTGCTGTTCTTCCAGCCTGGCTCATATGGTGAAACCCTGTCTCTACTAAAAATACAAAAATTAGCCATGCAGTAGTGGTGTGCACCTGTAATCCCAGCTACTCGGGAAACTGAGGCAGGAGAATCGCTTGAGCTTAGGAGGCAAAGGTTGCAGTGAGCTGAGATCATGCCACTGCACTCCAGTTTGGGCAGGAGAGTGAGACTCTATCTCAAAAAAAACAAACAAAAAAGAATTATTGTTCTTATTTATAATTAAGAGGCCGTCACAACCAAAATAGCAAAAACTGATATTGCAGTCACCAAGCCCCTTGGCCAATCTGCCATTCTCGGGCTTTCCATGCTCCCATGCACACTGTAGGGGCCATAAAGCATGAGGCATGGAGTGGAACTCATATGTATGTGTTCATCTGTACTCCGCCAGTACTATCTGTGTGACTTGAACATGTATTTAAACCTCACCTTTTTTTCATCTGTAAAATGGAAAGTAATAACAGCAGCCTTATGAGGTTACTGGAGCATTAAATGAGAAGCTGCATGTAAAAACGTTAGTATATAGGAAGCACTCAAAGAAAGTATTTTTCTTTGTTCTACATCACTATTTGACTAAACTTCTTGGAGGTACTATTTTCACAAACATCTACTCACCTCTAACTCTTAAGAACATTATCTCACACTAATTTCAAACACATTTGCTTCTGTTTCCAGGACCTTCCTCCCTAACTACCATCCACAGTTCCCACTTGCCCTCAGGGTATATTTTGTTTTCAGTCCATCTAGGAACCCTGAAAATATTCTCATTCTCACTTTTGTTCTGAGCTTTCCAAGCTTAGCTGAAAATCAGCTTCCTTTTTAATTTATTTATGTCTTTACCTATTTATTGAGACAGGATCTCACTTGTTGCCCAGGCTGGAGTGCAGTGGTGCAATCTCGGCTCACTGCAACTTCTGCCTCCTGGACTCAAATGATCCTCCCACCTCAGCCTCCTGAGTAGCTGGGACTACAGGCATGCACCACCATACCCAGCTAATTTTTTCTAGAGACAGGGTTTTGCCATGTTGCCCAGGCTGGTCTCGAACTAATGGGCTCAAGTGATTCTCCCACCTCAGCCTACCAAGTGCGTGAGCCACTGCACCTGGCCCAGCCTCCTTTAAAGCTTTATAGACTAACCTCCTCAGAGAATGTAGTATCTGTTGCAGTGATATCTAACCAGTATTGTTTCATCACTTTTTGTATTTTTTTTAACTGGTTTGCTACTATTTACAAGTTGCTTGAGAGCAGGAGCTCTTCCAGCCTTATTTCCAACAATGTGATCTATTTCTGTTGCTAGGAGAATTTATAGCTTTCCAAACAGGCAATGAATGGTCTTTCACTCATTTGTCTTCTGGCACACACACACATGCAAAATTCCTTAGGCCTTCTTTCCTATTCTCCAGGCAACTTCAAGGTTTTGCCTAGGGAGAAGGTTGAAAATTCAGTTCAAATACCACCTTTCTAAAGCTTTCTGTAATTGTTCCCTAGGAGGGATAAGGCAACTAACACATCGCTCCCACGTACTATTGGGAAGGCACTTTGCCTTCTGATATAGGATGTTACCTTCCATGCTGGAAGGTTGTGTCGCAGTAGTATGTACCTCTAATAGACACAGTATGATCATTTAGCACGTGCTATTCAAGGTATCTGGCAGCTAGCAGCTGCTCATGTTACCTGAATTTAGGTCCTGCCACCAGCACAACAAAGCCAAACACTGGCATTGGGACTTGCAGTGACAGAAAGTGAGGCATTTATTGCATTGCACCAAGCAAGAAGAATCAGGCAGCTCATGCTTAAGACCCCAATTCCCTGATGGTTTACAGGTAAGGGTTTTTTTTGTGTGTGTTTCCTTTTTTTTTTTTTTTTTTTTTGTTTGAAAATGTGTTTAACTCTTTTCGCCCAGGCTGGTGTGCAATAGCGAGATCTTGGCTCATGAGGCAACCTCCGCCTTCTGGTTTTAAGTGATTCTTCTGCCTCAGCCTCCTGAGTAGCTGGGATTATTACAGGTGCCCACCACCATGCCCGGCTAATTTTCGTATTTTTAGTAGAAACGGGTTTCACCATGTTAGCCAGGCTGGTCTCTAACTCCTGATCTCAGGTGATCCACCTGCCTCAGCCTCCCAAAGTGCTGGGATTACAGGCGTGAGCCATTGTGCCCAGCCCAGGTAAGGGTTTTTAAAGGCAGGGAGGCAGAAGTTACAGGCAAAGTCATAAATCAATACATGGAGACTATACATGAGTTTGATCTAAAAAGCCAAGACATCTGAAGCAGGCACCCACAGATCACAGGTGGATTCAAAGATTTTCTGATTTGCAACTGGTTAAGAAGGTAAAGCTTTGTGAATTTTTCCAGGCTCCTCAGTAAGAAATTTAGAACAAAGATAGATAGTTTGAAGTCTCCATGCCAGTGGACAACACTTTCCATCTGGGGAGGGTCCAGGTTTCTAAAAAACAACTCAGGGACGTCTGTCGTCTTTAGTTTCTATAGGGAACCAAACATTTTGTGAATCTAACATCCTTGGTTACTGTCTTAAGCTTTTATTACCTTCTTGCTTACCGGGTTGCTCACTGACTTCTCGAGGAAGTTAGGTGCCTGGAATGTCCCTTGACAGAACTCAAGATTTTCCCTTCCATACTTGGGGAGGGAGGTGCCTAGCTGGCCCCTAAGAAGGGGTCCCTGCTCTGTCTCAATAAATATTTTTTGAACGGTACACACCGCAGAAAACACAGTCTGGAGCTGGAGCTGGAGCTGGAAGGGCCACAGATTATCCTACAGAACAATCATTTCACTTTTCTAATGTTGAAAGGGAGGATTCGAGATGTTAGGACTACAGACCAGGCTGGAAATAATCAATTATTTACTCCATCAATATTGAATGCCTGCTATTGAGTGCTAGACTCTGGGGGGACAATGTTAAGGGGAACCCAAGTTTTCCAATTCCCTGTCCAGAGCACTGAAAAAGTACTGCAGGAAGCTAACGTGAGGACAAAGTTCCCAGAGATCAGTATATCTGAAGGGAGAACCAGCAGACCTTGGTCTGGGGCAGGGTTGGGAAAGGAGGGAATCTGGCCTCCTCGGACCGTTTCTCCGCCGAGCCAAGCGAGGGCGCTGTTCTGCTCCTAGTTCGCCGTGGCCCGGCGGCGCCGCCTGCACGCCTTTTCCCGGCGGAAATGCCCGAGCGATGACGGAAACCTGGAGGGAGGGGAAAGAAAGAGCGAGAGAAGGGGAAAGATAGCCGGGAGAGGCCGGCGGGCGTGAGGTGGCGGCGGACGTCCATCGTCCAGCGGGAGTTGGCCGAGAACCCGCGGCGCGCTCCCCGGCACCTCCCCGCGTCCTTCGCTGACTCGCGCGGCGCGCGGCCAGGGGAGGAAGGGCGGACGGGGGTCTCCTGCAGGCCGCGCGCTCGGAGCCGCCTTCTGGGCTTGGGCGGGGCGCGGGGCCCGCGGCCGCCTTCCCCGGCTCCGTCTTCCCCCAGTGGGATCTGGCGGCGGCGGCGGAGGGAGAGGGGAGCGGCGCCGGGGCCGGGGCCGGGGCCGGGGGCGGGTGGGGTGGGGGGAGGGCGGCGGCGGGGCAAGGGCACGGGATCTCCATCGGGATCGGGCCGCCATGGACGACAAGGCGTTCACCAAGGAGCTGGACCAGTGGGTCGAGCAGCTGAACGAGTGTAAGCAGCTGAACGAGAACCAAGTGCGGACGCTGTGCGAGAAGGTGAGGGCGCCGCGGAGGCGAGTGCGGGAGCGCGGGGTTGGGACAGGCCGCGGCCGCCGCTGCCGCTTTCCTGCACGCCCCAGGCCCGTCCGCTCCTGGCCCGGCTTGGCCCACCGGGGGCCTGCGGGGCTGCCGCTCCGGCGTCCATTCAGGCGGCCGGCCCAGCCGGTCAGGGACCGGAACGTTGGACTGTCCTCGCCCGGCCCCTCTGCCTCGGCGCGGGACACGCCCCACGCCCGCGGCCAGCGGCCCAGATCCCGGGCATGGGGGCTCGAGTGTGGACGGGCAGGGAAACGCGCCCCCAGGAGTCGAGCCTGATGTTGGTCAGGTTGCCTGCGCTCCCCTGGGGAGTTCCTGCCACTCCAGCATGTCCCTAGTGGACTAGCGAGAGCGGCGTCCGGAAGGGAGCGCCTAAATGCACCTAAAATTAACCAGAATGTCGTGCCTACTAATGAACTTGTTAATTAATGTAGAATTTTTGTCAGGCGAACGGGGCACCTCAAAAATCACTAACTCACAAGTGCTGTGACTCACACCTGTGGTCACAGCTACTCTGGAGGCTGAGGCGGGAGGACTGCTTGAGCTCAGGAGTTAAGAGACCAGCCTGGTCAACATAGTGAGGCACGGTCTCCACAAAAAAAAATTTAATAAAAAAATTAGTGGGGCATGGCGGCGTGTGCCAGTAATCCCAGCTGTTCGTGAGGTTGAGGCCGGAGGTTCGCTTGAACCCAGGAGGTGGAGGCTGCAGTTAGCCGAAATCGCGCCGCTGTACTCCAGCCCGAGCGACAGAGCGAGACCCCGTCTCGGAAAAAAGAAAACAAAATGACTGGCTCTTTAATGTGTCAAGCGTTTGTTTGTGGAGAGGTAGGCGTGATGGCCAACTGCGATTTTTAAAATAGAGGTTGACTTTGGTGGAAACAGATGGTGACTGGTCTTTGCGTTCACTGGTTCTTGGAAATAAAGCATTGGTTTTCAGAAACGAGAGCAGGTCTTGAGTTTGGAACCCGTGTTTGCTGGAAATGATGTGGGGTGTGTGTTTTCATGCATGATAGCACTTTTCAGACAGTTATTTTTGTTTTTAATATAAAGTTCTTTCTTTTCCAAAGAATAGCGCCTGCAGGTGATCAGTTCTTTCTTGTACATCGTTCGTGAGTGTGTAAAGTGATCTTTATAAATTCTGTATCCGTTGTTTTCTTAACCTCTGGAATTATTTCGATTCGATCTCTCCATCTTTAAAGTCTAGTTTTCCACATTTATCCTTTATAAGATGGACTAAATAATTTTCATGTATTTTTATGTTAAAAATTCCCACTTGAAGTCCATGAAGTAACGAGGTTATTTATTTTTAACATAATCTGTACATTTTTTTTTTACCATAACGCTTGGAAATCATGATATCGCAGAAGTGCACTGGAAAAGGACAGATTTTTGTTAGTCTTATTTTAGGACACTCTTAAAATCATGAAATTTACTTAGAAAAGGAGCACTAATAGATAGTGTTAAAATAGTGTGGTTAATGGGTGTAGTGTTGCCCGGGACCTTTATGTATTAAGTAACTATTGGTTAACACAGAGGATTTATTTTTGTAAATAGAAGTGCCAGACAAGTGGTATTTTTCTTTTTCTGAAACAAATTGCTTAATTGTGGCTTCAGTCAACATTCATTTTATTGTGTCTTAAAATTTATGCTTTAAATGTCTTTCTCAAGCTCTAATGTGAAGTGAAATGTACAGATTTGAAATGAGCTGAGTCAGTTAACCTTGCTATGAACATCAGAAAGTAGGCTTGAAGTTATGGGCAAAGTGTTAGTTGAATCTGTTTTTCCCATTGACTTTCTTTTTTCGTTGTTTTCTTTTTGTTTTTGTTTTGAGACAGTGTCACACGGTCGCCCAGGTTGGAGTGCAGTGGTGCCATCTCTGCTCACTGCAGCTTCCATCTCCTGGGTTCAAGGGATCCTCCTGCCTCAGCCTCCCGAGTAGCTGGAATTATAGGTGCACACCACCATGCACTGCTAATTTTTGCATTTTTAGTAAAGATGGGGTTTCACCATGTTGACCAGGCTAGTCTCAAACTACTGGCCCCAAGTGATCCATCCACCTCAGTCCCTCAAAGTGCTAGGATTACAGGCGAGAACCCTGTGCACAGCCCCCATTGAGTTTCTAATAATTTTAAGATGAACTCCTAGAGAAGAATATTGTACCACGACTGTACCTTGAAGTAATCACATTGGAGTGTCAGTCACTTGTGAAGCTTTCTGTATTTGTCAAGAGATTTTTTTTTACTCCGGCTCCTAAATAAATCAGACTAACAGTTCCTAGGACTTTATAGGTATATTTAAGGTTGTCTCGGCCAGGCGCAGTGGCTCACACCTGTAATCCCAGCACTTTGGGAGGCTGAGGTGGGCAGATCACAAGGTCAAGAGATCAAGACCATCCTCGCCAACATGGTGAAACCCAATCTCTACTAAAAATACAAAAAATTAGCCGGGCATGGTGGTGCATGCCTGTAGTCCCAGCTGCTCAGGAGGCTGAAGCAAGAGAATCGCTTGAACCCAGGAGGTAGAGGTTGCAGTGAGCCAAGATTGCGCCACTGCACTCCAGCCTGGCAACAGAGTGAGACTCTGTCTTAAAAAAAAAAAAGATTTCTTGTATCTTACTAGCTTTTTTTTTTTTTTTTTCTTAAGGCACAGTCTTGGTGTGTCAGTCAGGCTGGAGTGCAGTAGGGCAATCATGGCTTACTGCAGCTTTGACCTCCAGGACCCAAGGGATCCTCCCACTTTAGCCTCTCAAGTATCTGGGACCACAGACACGTGTCACCACACCAGGATAATTTTTTAATTTTTTTGTATGGGATCTCATCATGTTGCCTAGGCTCGTCTCAAACTCCTGAGCTCAAGTGATCCTCCCGCCTTGGCCTCCCAAAGTGCAGGGATTGCAGGAGTGAGCCACCACTCCCAGCCCATTTTTTTCTTTGAATATTTGTACTTATCCGCAAAAAAAATTGTTAGTGAAATTCATTCCTCTTTGTCCTCTGTCCCCATTGATAGAGTTGCCAGAAGTGTGATAATACTCATTTCTCTCTACTCTTTTGAGCCATGGTTAGTTTTGCAGCCCTCTTCTGGCAGCTGCGACCTAGTTTTGTGGTTTGTGTGTGTATGTGTATATATGTTTTCGGACCTTAGTCCTTAGTTCCAGTTTGTATCCCTACCGCATCCTCCTCGTTCATACATAGCAAGTGTAGCATTCAGCCTATCTGAGTTCCAGTCCTGCTTCACAGCTTGCTAGCTGTCAGTCTCTCTGCACCTCTCATTCCTTATGACAGAGATAATATGTACCAGTCCTCCCAGGTTGTTTGTACGTGCTAGGATACTACCCATTGGCCAGGCACAGTGGTTTACACCTGTCATCCCAGCACTCTGGGGGGCTGTTACAGGTAGATCACTTGAGGCCAGGAGTTTGAGACCAGCCTGGCCAACATGGCCAAACCTTGCATCTAACTTAAAAAAAAAAAAAAAATACAAAAATGAGCTGGGTGTAGTATTGCACTCCCAGCTACTTGGGAGGCTGAGGCACAGGAATCCCTGGGAGGCAGATGTTACAGTGAAAAATGATCATACCACTGCACTTCAGCCTGGGCGACAAAGTGCAGTTTTCTTAAAAAAATAAAAAATAAAAAAAATTACCGTCCATGTAAAGTCTTAATGAGAAGTAAGTACTCAGTGAACGTTAAATGAAGAAAGGCTGAACGTTTTAATCTTAAATATCACCCATTTTCTTTTGTAAAGAAATGCAAAATAAATAGATTTGCTGATATGACTTTTCTGTGGTAAATGTACTTCAAAGGAGATTTTTATATATAGTGGCTATAGAACCTTGAAAAGGTCTTTGTAATGTGAACCACACAGTACTGGGATTAAGAGCAGTCATGTGAAGTAACTTTACTCCTGACTTGGTCTATTTAATACTTGCCCTACCTTTCCAGGGCAAGAATCGCAGGCATATGGAAAGAATGTGTGAGAAAAATTAAAAGTCAATTATATAAATCATCGTTATTTAACTCTTTGTGATTAGATTCTGGGTTTTTTTTTTTAATTTTTTAATTCTCTTGGAAATACTATTCTATAGAGAGTTCCCTGGTATGATGGTGGTTTTTCCCTTAAATTTCTGTTCTAACTCAGATTCCCTAAAAACTGAAGGAGTCCACTGAAATCAAGACCAGAGTAGTTCTAGTAAAGGCCTATTTTGAGGTAGTAGCAAAAATAAAATCCATCCTAGTGCCAGTGGGTGAATGACTACAAAAAATAAGAGTATGAATGGTGTGATGTGTCTGGCTTCCAAGGTTAATTTCTGCCTAGTGAAAAATTGTTTGCATAAAATAGCAAGGCACGTCTTCTGAGAAGACTAGCTCTTAACACTAACTTAAATTAGCATTCCAGCTTTTGAAGCTAATTGTGAATTTGTCTCCTCTTTTGTGTGCAGAGAAATTGCTTCTGTGATTCGTTCCTGCATCAGCAGTATGCAGTTATTTTAGAAGATTGTGTGCCTAGAGAGCCAGGCTGGCGCTGATCAGGACGCTCTGTGACTAGAACTATATTTAACTCTTGTCTCAGAAAGAGTAAAAATATTAAACTCTTTGACCTGGTAACATTCTATAACTGAAGAACCTTGGTGGTGATTCTTTAGGTGGGGAGGGAAATTCAGCCAATTTGTGTGCTGGCAGATCTTTATTCTGATGATTATAAAGCACCTATTGAGAAAAATGTTAAGGCTTGTGTAGGAGTATAAATATGTAAATTTTACATTGAACTGATGGAAATGTTTCTGAGTCCTGGCGTTAGCCTTGAAATAAGCAGAAATATCTTTAGGATATGACTCCATTCCTAATGTGAAATAGTATGCTTGTTCCTGAATGCCCAAAACTATCTTAATGAAGATCAGACCCTGGTAAAAATGAGTGATTTTTGTGAATTGAGAAAAATTTTTTAGATTACTTTCTGTGATTGATTACAGCTTTAAAAAATAAAAATAGTGGTCTTGACCAGCAAAATGCCTAACTGGTACTTCCATTTTTAACTTCCCCTGAGCAAAAATTAGTGCCAGCTTTGGGGATCCATTGATAAAGTCTAAAATACAGTGATAAAGAAAATAGCTCCTTTTTTACTGTAAGGAGGAATGGCATGAGTACTGTGAACTAGAGGGTTAAGACCCAATTTAGTGACTGAACTTGCTTACCTAAGCCAGCCTCTATTAGTGGACAGGTAAATTAAATCAAACTAGACTAGCATGAACTATTGCTAATGACGGGAAAGTGGACTTTGTTACATTTTTCTCTTTATATATGACACGTCAGATTACATACCTACAGTGTAAAATTTCTTATCATTGTGTATTTTTGTTTGCTGTGCCTTTTATTCTTATTTGAAGATCCTGCGGAAATTTTTTCTTCACAGTCTTTTCTTCAGTACAAATGCTATAAAAGACTTGGTGAATGAAGCCCTTCTTTGATAAAAGGAAATGGAAATGAAAATGCCAGAAATTGAAGATGGAATTAATGCTTAATTTATTTTTCTAGATTATTTTTGAATGTAGTTTTTTCTAAGAAGAAAGTTATTAAAATTACAGACATAATCTGTATGAGAAATCTGAGTCTATTAAATAGAAATTGTTCTGAACTGATTTCCTTCAAATAAATGTAGTGAAATCAAACCTAATCCAGATTATTTAAAGTAATTTGCATGAAGACATCTTTTCTTCCTTAATGTACGTTACTTTTCAAGTCTAAATTTTATTAATAATCATATTAGTCCTGGAGTTCTGTGTATTACAGATTCCGTTTCCTTTCTGGAGAATGGGAGAGCTCAAGAGCTCAAGCTTAGAACTGGTTTGCTGTTGTGTCCTCTGTATTTAAACTGTCTGTCATCATTCCTTGTAAACTGTTTTTTGACTGAGATACTTTTGTTATCAAAAGAATTAAAAGACAATCCTGAGGTGCAACCCGAGATTCCTGACTTTCGCTATAATAGCATTATGTTATACCAAAAATGTATAAAACTCCATTGGAGATCTGTTAAGTGAATATTTTATACAAAGACAATCGTTTTTATTTTGAGACTGGGATGGGGAGGTAAATTTAAGTGTTCTCACCTATTCAGTCTTAGAAGAAAGCTTATTTTAATTAACTTTATAGCATAATTGGTTTTTTTTTAATGTGCAAGATAGAGTGTGTAGGCAGTAGTTTAATTTTGCTCAAAATCTCATTTTATAGAGCAGGAAATAATTGTTTCATCTTCCTTTAAAAGAGTTCCACATGATATTTATGTCCTGGATGAGGAGCACTCAGAATTGGGTCAGTGCATTCTCGACTTGGCTTGAGTAGCAAAAGAGGCACTTGTTCCTGTGGGCATTGTGGAAGAGAGGAGAGGGGTGGTTGACAAAATCCTGCCACTATGTATTTATCCCATACGTTCCACAGAGTTTAGTTGAACCATTATGTACCAGACTGTTCAAGGTGCTAGAGATTTAGCTGTGAAGAGGGGACATCATTAATGAACACCAGGCAGTGATTCTTGCTGGGAAGAAAAAACAAAAGATGGGGACAGTGATGGGCTTGAATTCAAGAGACTGTTTTTTTTTACTAGGGTGGTCATAGAAAACCTTCCAAATTCTTTATAATGTGTTTTACTTTTGTAATAAAAAAGAATTTTGCAACAGTTAGAAGGCACAGTCCTAATACTGTTCTCACCTCTGACACCATCTTCAAAAGTTTAGTCAGGATGTACCTTCAGAACAGCAGACAAATAAAAAATAAAGTTTAGTGAACTGTAAATTACAGGAAACTCTCCCCAGGACTGCCTCACTTTTGGCACCAATTACAAGTTCAGTGGGTTCTCAAAACCACTCTTAGATTCAGTGATTCACAGGAATGACTCACAGAACTCTCTTAAGGCTGTTATAGTCATGATTATGGTTTATTACAGGGAATGAATGCAATTTAAAGTAAGCCAAGGGAAGAGACACATAGGGCAGAGTACAAGAGGGACTGACATCTGTAGTCTCCAGTCCTCCAGAGACCAAACTGATAATGGAGTCACCCAAAGCCCGCGTCATAAGTCACATTGTTAACAGTCTGCAGGTCAGAGCCCCCAGGCAGAGAGCAACTTTTTACCAAGCAGGAAATCCAAGGGGCAAAAGCCAGATCTCTCTTTGGATGAGGTTAATTCTTCACTACACAGATTTTTATTCCATAACAAATTCTTAGGGACAAGAACCTTAATGAAAATACATGGCAATACCAAAATACATGAAGAAAACAAGGATAGATTTATCAGAATTGTGGACTGTGTACAGTGTGAGGGAATTTTCCAGTTGAGTTGGCATATTCTTTTTCTGTTTTAATTTTGTATTTTGTCAGCCTGGCACGGTGACTCATGCCTGTAATCCCAGCACTTTGGGAGGCCGAGGTGGGCAGATCATGAGATCAGGAGTTCAAGACCAGCCTGACCAACATGGTGAAACCCTGTCACTATCAAAATTACAGAAAGTACCTGGGCATGGTGGCATGCGCCTATAATCCCAGCTACTCAGGAGGCTGAGGCAGGGGAATCTCTTGAACCCAAGAGGCGGAGGTTGCAGTGAGCCAAGATTGTGCCAATACACTCCAGACTGGACAACAGAGCAAGGCTCTGTCTCAAAAAGAAAAAAAACTGTATTTTGTCTTTTCTTGATTGTATAAATTCTTTGGAATTAAAAGTTAGCAATTTTTAAATGTTTAAAATACTTTTCTAGTTTGTGTATAATTTTTACTGTGCGAGTTTTAGCATTTTCATGTAGTCTGTCCATCTTTTCCTTAAACTTTAAGTGTATGTAAGAATCACTTGGGAAGGAAATAAGAAATTCAGGTTCCTTGACTCCATTCCAGAGACTGATTGACTTTGTCTTGGGCAGGTCCAGGAAGCTGCCTTTTTTTTCCCCCCCCAAAAAAAGGCAGTCTTGCTGTCGCCTAGGCTGGAGTGCAGTAACATGATCATAGCTCACTACAGCCTTGAACTCCTGGACTCCATCTGTCTTCACGCCTCAGTCTCTTGGGTAGCTGAGACTACAGGAATACACCACACCTGGCTAGTTTTTTCATTTTTTGTAGAAACAGTGTCTCCTCATGTTGTCCAAGGTGATCTTGAATTCCTGGGCTCAAGTGATCCTCCTGCCTCAGCCTCCCAAAGTGCTGGGATTACAGGAGGTGTGAGCCACTGCCCCCAGCCTCCTTTGTGCTTTCAGTGTCGTGGAATACCTTTGAGAATACGATGAAGGAGATTTTTGCTAGCGTCACTTCTTCTGGTATATCTTTATCCTCTCATTAAAATCATTTTCCTCATTTATGCATTAAGTTTGCATTTTCACTTCTTTATGTCACTAAGTTTATGCATGTTGCTGAGTTCCTAGCTGCATATTTGGGATCTCTCCAACAGCAGCATTGTCAGCATTCCCACAGTTGGTTCTTATGTGTACTTTTTTTTTTTTTTTGAGACGGCGTCTTGCACTGTCACCCATGCTTGGAGTGCAATGGTACAATCTCAGCTCACTGCAACCTCCACCTCCCAGGTTCAAGCAATTCTCCTACCTCAGCCTCCTGAGTAGCTAGAATAACAGGTGCCTGCCACCATGTCCAGCTAATTTTTTGTATTTTTAGTACAGATGAGGTTTCACTATGTTGGCCAAGCTGGTCTCGAACTCCTGACTTAATGATCTGCCCGCCTCAGCCTCCCAAAGTGCTAGGCTTACAGGTGTGAGCCACCACGCTGAGCCTTTTCTCTGTACTTTTGATTAGAATTTCATTTCCAGGGTTATGTCTATTGTGTTTGGCTTCTTTCTTTTAGCATAATATTTCCAAGATTACTGCATATTGCAGCATGTATCTGGCAAACGTGGGTTCCATGAAAACCCATGTTTTCATTCCTTTTTATTGCTGAGTAAAATTCCCTTGTGTGGATATAACACTGTAGTGGTTTTTATAATTACTACCATCTGGAATTTGTCTTGAAGTTTAAGAAGTCAGGTTTTTTTCGTTTGAAAACGTAATACAGAATTTGTTTTTTAAAATTTCGAGCATCAGCCAGTCGCGGTGTCTCAGACCTGTAATCCGAGCATTTTGGAAGGCTGAGGTGCAAGGACTGATTGAGCCCAGGAGATTGAGGCTGCAGTGAGCCATGTTCACACTACTGCACTCCAGCCTGGGCAACAGGGCAAGACCCTGTCTCAAAAAAACTATTGCAAGCACCTCAGAAAGGTAGGAAAGAAAGCAAATGCACTCCACCCACCTTCCCTATCCACTGCCCTCCTACCTTGCAGACAACCATTATTACGTTTCTATATATACTCTCCTCCTCGGCCATGTTCTTCATATGCAAAAAACATGAGGTGCGGAATGCTTGTGGTGTATTAGGAACTGTCTGTGGAATAAACTTGGCTTCTGATAAAATTATTGTTTAATTTGTGATCTCAGGAAGAGAAACTGAAGGGTATAAAGGCCTTAAGATTACACAATTAGATTAAAACTGAAAATCCCATGTTTTCTGGAAGACTTCAGTGCATATAATCTCATTCTAATTAAGTATAGGCAAGGAGAAGAAAGTATGGGCTATATTGTTCGTAACTGTTGGGAATCCTACCAGGCTATAAGCAGAAAGGGCATTTGTAGAAGAAAATGTAGTAGACTAGAAACAAAAGAAAAGCTGGAGAACCAAGCATGAGCACTTTGCAGAAATTAAGGGAAGTTATAAAGATACAGTCAAAATTATACCTTAAAAATGTTTTAAAACACTGGAGAGAACACTTCTATTGGAATAGAACTTGCCATTGTCCCTCCTGTTTAGAGTTGCTTCAGATTAAATAAAAGTCTGTACTGGGTGCATCCAGTTGGCACAAAGTAATCTGGGGCTAGAGTAACTTTGTGATTCCTACGGTGTATATACAAACTATTGTGTATTTTTAACATCACTACAGGTTGAGTATCCCTCAGCTTAGTGTTGAAGTCTATTGACAAAAATGCAGAGCAGCAGGAGCATACAATGAAACTCAAAATTCATGTTTTCAAATATTCTTCAGATTATCAAATCACTGTAGGGGCAGGGAATTGTCTGTTCCTACAGTTACACTCTCCCACTAGTCTGAGCTATCATCTACTTACTGGGCTCTACTTTGAGCTTCATCCTGTTTGACTTTTATTGTGCTGTGTTGTTGACTTTTTTCCTTTTGTCTCACTGTTGCCCAGGGTTAAGTAAATGCAGAGTGGTGCAACCATGGCTCACTGCAGCCTTGAACTCCCCAGCTCAAGCTGTCTTCCCACCCCACCCTCCTAAATAGCTGGGACTATAGGCACACACCACCATGCCCAGCTATTTTTTGAATTTTTTGTAAAGACCAAAGGTCTCCCTATGTTGCCCAGGCTGGTCTCAAACTCTTGGACTCAAGCCATCCTCCCCCCTCTGCCTCCCAAAGTGCTGGGATTACAGTCATGAGCTACCACTCCCAGTTGCCCTGTGTTGTTTTAGCTACTCTAGCCGTCCAGTTGTTTCTCTTATTTTCATGGATTTCTGTTTCTAATTTGTCATGGACCTGGAAACTCGGTAAATATCTTGTTGGAATTTTGTAGATAACAGTAGGCCCAGAATAAGGCCTAAGAGATTCTTCTGGTGGGTTAGTAGGGAGGTACATGACACTTTTATGATGTCTTGTTTTTTTACTTCAGAGGCTTTTAAATATTTCTTCCTGATTCTGGGGTCTTTTGCTGTTACAGGCAAGAGGCTAGATAGATGAGCTGTTAGTGAACTCTAATTTAGTCAGAACATTTTTTTGCCAGTGTTTAAGCATAAATTCTGTACTTCAGGGCCACCTAGTAGTATGTTCTAACCTAATTCTATAAATATAAAATAATTGGAATAAAGGTATTCAAAGCTGGCCCATAAATTGGTATAAGAATGTTTACACAAGAATTTGAATAATTTGTGACTTTTTTCTTCATTGGCTTTTTAAACTTGTGAATAATAAGATTATTCTTTTTAAAACACGGAATTTCTGCCTCGGAGATTTGCCTATTCTGGACATTTCATGTAAATGGAGTTGTACATTATGTGACCATTTGTGACTGACTGACTTGTATTTAGCGTAATGTCTTCAAAGTTGTAGCATGTATCGGTACTTCATTTCTTCATGGCTGAATAACTTCCATTGTATGTATATATTATGTCCATTTATCGGTTGATCAATATCTAGTGGTTTCTGCTTTTTGGCTGCTACGAATCATGCTGCCATGAACATGTATAAACCAGATTTCATTTCTCTTGAGTATATACCTAGGAGTGGAACTGCTGGATGATATGGTAATTTTAGGTTTAACTTTGGAGGAACTGCCAGTTTTCCATAGCAGCTGTACCATTTTGCATTTCTACCAGCAGTGTATGAGGGTTCCAATTGCTCTACATGTTTGCAACACTTATTAACTGTCTTTGTTATTATAGCCTTTCTAGTAAAGTGGCATCTCACTGTGGTTTGGTTTTCATGTATGTTTTTATAAGGCACATTTCAACTGTTATTTTCCCCGAAATTTTCTTTTAATAGATAAGAAATGATACTTTTAACTTTGTGATAGGACTTTTTTTTAATTGTTGATTTCACTTTTCTAACAGGCAAAGGAAATTTTAACAAAAGAATCAAACGTGCAAGAGGTTCGTTGCCCTGTTACTGTGTGCGGAGATGTGCATGGTCAATTTCATGATCTTATGGAACTCTTTAGAATTGGTGGAAAATCACCAGATACAAACTACTTATTCATGGGTGACTATGTAGACAGAGGATATTATTCAGTGGAGACTGTGACTCTTCTTGTAGCATTAAAGGTATGATTATTGAAATTCAGTGTTTTGTTTTGTTTTGTTTTGTTTTTCTTCGAGATTTAAACCAGGCAAAAGGCAAGAATGTGGATAAAAGGCAAGAATGACAGGATTGCATATCATCTGTTTTATGGTCCATTCAGTTTATAGCCCTTTAAAATAATAATTGGTTTTACATCTTTTTTAAGGAGAGGTGAAAAGGATACATTAACTTGTATGTATTCTTGGTAAATGTATCATTCTCTTGAGTACTCCATAGCTGAAATCTTGGATTACCCGTCATATTGAGTCAATAAACACATCTTTTTAAACCCTTGTTTTGAAAAGTCTGTTATTCCTGTGTCTATTTTTACCACACCGTTTATCACTTCACAGTTCAATTGTTGCAATAGCTTAGTAACTAATATTTCTACCTCTAGGGTCTGATTCTTCCCCCAACCCCTCCAGTCCACCTGGCATATGCTGGCTGATGAAATCTCTTTTATTTGACACTTTTATATTGTTAACGTCCTCTTGATTGCCTGCTGCCTATAGAATCAAACTCAAACTCCTCGCCTGGCCTTCTATACTCTAGTCTGAATTTGCCCGCCAGTGGTTGGTAGCATAAATTCCGCCTCATATCAAGGTTTCTTCTTACTCGGTGCTCTCGACTCTGTTTATTTCTTTATTCGATTTCCCCCATGAGGTTATTCTGTCCCTGATTTCTTATGCTTTCTGCAAAGACTCAGCTCAGGTCTCACGTCTTCCATGTAACTTTCAACCATTTTAGCCTTATTCCTTCTGCTCTAAATTATTATGAGGAAACTTATTCTCCCAGCCTTTATTTATGCTGCGAAAGTGGCTTATTGCCTTGTATTACTTCTTGTACATATCTCATTGGTGAGATTAGTCCCTCTACAGCAGAACACATATATTACACAGTCATGGGTCACTTAACTACAGGCATACATTCTGAGAAATGTGCCATTAGGTGATTTTGTTATCTTGGAATGAGGCATTCCAAAGATTTTATCATCTTTGGAACTTAAACAAACCTAGGTGGGATAGCCTACTCTACACCAAGGCTGTGTGGTATAGTCTGTTGCTCCAGCCAACATTATACATGTAATCTATTATTAACAAAAACGTTGCACAGCTCATGACTGTACTTGTGTAGACCTGGCACCTGGCTTTATAGCACCAAACTTATGTTAAGACACATAACATGCTTAGTAAAATATGTATGAATTGAAGTCTGTACTTGCAGCTTTTTGTTTGATTTGCAGAATCCAGTGCTTTTTCATATTTCTTATCAGACACATTCCTAACTAGTTGCTAATGTTTTTGTTTTGTAATAGAAAGGAAACTATTAATACATTTGAAATCTTGCCCAGTTTTGTCAAGGGCCTGTTTTTGTGTTATTATTGGCAAATCCAGTCTTCCTGTGGGAAATACAAATTGAAAAGAGAAGAAGTTAATCTGTAGAGGAGTTTGTCTCAAACCTGTGGTTTTCACTGTTCATTCAGCAGTAAGAAGTCATAGTGTTCTGGAAAGATTTAGAAAAGTAATAATTTGATGATGAAGAAGATAATAGAAACAGTATCAGATACAAGTTTATTATAGTAATATAAGTATTAGTTAAAGGTTTTGATTAGAGTGGTATAAACATGATGAAAAAGGATGATTATAACAAACATGTTAAATGTTAACCAGTAAGACCTGGTTATGAATAAGCAAGTTTTTTTATTTTGAAAATGAAATTAACATTTAATTTTACTGTTGGCCAAAAGAACCATTTTTAAAAATGGATCAGAGACTAATGGGCTTCACATGACACTGGTCAAAATCTGATTTTACTATGTGATTTTATTCCTTTTCTTCCAGGTGCGTTATCCGGAACGCATTACAATATTGAGAGGAAATCACGAAAGCCGACAAATTACCCAAGTGTATGGCTTTTATGATGAATGTCTGCGAAAGTATGGAAATGCCAATGTTTGGAAATATTTTACAGATCTCTTTGATTATCTTCCACTTACAGCTTTAGTAGATGGACAGGTATGTATGTGTGTGCTTACATCTTGGGAGGAGGTAAATGAAGGCAAAGATTGACTATTGGTAAGTTAGGGTCTAGATTTACATGACATGTGTTTCTGCATCTCTTTGGCCTTTTCCTCCTCCTTCCCTTATACTTAAAATTTCAAAGCAGGGAAGTGGATAACTTTCACGTACATTTGGACCAGCAGATTTTCCTGTTGTTCTCAGATATGTGTTTAAATCTTTTAACCAAAGAATATCCTATATGCTTTTTAAGATATAAACATTATAAATAAATGCTTAAGACACTGATATATAGTACTAGTAAAGCAAGATGTTATTTAAAACTTTCTCTGCGTATACACACAGTGCTGGTTACCATGGAAAACTTTTCATTCCCATTTTTCTGGAAATTGCAAGTGTTACATTGTGTATTATACCTTCTTCCATGAGAAGTGAATGCTTGGCTGGGCACAGTGGCTAGTATGTTGGGAGGCAAAGGCAAGAGGATCGCTTGAGTCCAGGAGTTAAGACCAGCCTGGACAATATAGTGAGACCCTGTCTCTACAAAAAAAATTTAAAATTAGCTAGGCGTAGTGGTGCGTGCCTGTGGTTCTAGCTACTCAAGAAGCTGAGGTGAGAGGATCTCTGCAGCCCGGGAAGTTGAGGCTACAGTGAGCCATGATCATACCACTGCTCTCTAGCCTGGGCAACAGCAAAACCCCATCTCAAAGAACAAAAAAAAAGGAAAAAGAAGCAAATGCTATTTCTGCCTATAACAAGTAGTGCAGACATACCATGAAGCAATCAAAAGTATAAAAAGAAATTATGCAAATTTCCTATTATCTCAATTTCTAGAGATAATCACTGTAAGCATGAACTGATTTAAATTTAAATATAAAACATAGGCTGGGCAAGATGGCTCATGCCTGTAATCTCAGCACTTTGGGAGGCCAAGGTGGGCAGATCACCTGAGGTCTGGAGTTAAGACCAGCCTGGCCAACATGGAGAAACCCCATCTCTACTAAAAATACAAAAATTAGCCAGGCATGGTAGTGCACACCTGTAGTCCCAGCTACTCGAGAGGCTGAGGCAGGAGAATCACTTGAACCTGGGAGACAGAGGTTGCAGTGAGCTGAGATTGCTTCACTGCACTCCAGCTTGGGTGACAAAGCAAGGCTCCATCTCAAAAAATAAAATAAATAAATATAAAACATATAATAAAACGCTATAATTCTTAAATTATGAAAATCCATTATAATTATTAATTATATAATTAATAATTATAAAAGTTGTCAAGAGTGTAATAAATACTCTCTTAGATTGCTCATGGGAATATAATTTGGTCATAACCTTCTCTGTGTAATCCTGCCAGTCTGTTTTCTCAGCCATGATTTTGGACACTGCCATGATTAATTTGAAAGTACAATACTTTGCATAGACTTGTTAAAAGAAAATGTCAATTTGAAAGATGTTAAATTTTAATTGAGGTTGTTTTTAATTGGTTTGAAGCAACATAGTCTTCATTAGTAATAAAATTACTGGACAGAATGATTTTTAAAAGATAGCCTATCAGTTTTGATGAAGGATCTAGTTTTTAAAACGGGTGCATTAGTAGAGCTTTCGTGTATTTTTTCCTTCCTCCACTCCTCTTTCTTCCTTTTGCTCTTTCTGAAAAGTTATTAGAAAAGAAATAATAGTGGACAAAACTGATCTAGAAGAAACGAGGGAGGACACAAAGCTCTAGGAATGTAATAAGGTATAATATAACTGTGCAGAAGCTCATGTATCACAAGAATAGGTGCAGCTTTACTGCACTACATTTGAAAAGCTGAATGACACTTACTATAGTAAAATACCAATTATTAAAATTGGCTTGCAGAAATTAGTCCAATATAAGTAAACTACCAATAGTAACCAGGTCTAGATAGTTTTATAGGCTAATTCTACCAAACCTTTAAGGAACATACAATTTCTGTGTTCTAGAACTTGGGAAAACATGGAGAGTTCAAAAGTCACACTGTATGCCTAGTGTAACCCCAGGGCCAAACCAGATGTGGCACGCACAGAAAAATAAAATCAGATCAAAATCATTTGGGAAAAAAATTACTATACTTATGATTCAAAACTCAGCAGTTATTTTATAAAATATAATAAATGGGTAAAAAAAATGCTGGTTTTACTATCAGTAAAACATTAGAAACCTTCTCATCAGGCCAGGCACAGCGATTCATGCCTGTAATCCCAGCACTTTGGTGGGAGGCTGATGTGGGCAGATCACCTGAGGTCGAGAGCTCAAGACCAGCCTGACCACCATGGAAAAAACCCGGCTCTACTAAAAACATAAAATTAATCGGGCGTGGTGGCACATGCCTGTAATCCCAGCCATTCAGGAGGCTGAGGCAGGAGAATTGCTAGAACCCAGGAGGCAGAGGTTGTGGTGTGCGGAGATCGCACCATTGCACTCCAGCCTGAGCAACAAAAGTGAAACTCCGTCTCAAAAAAAAAAAGAAACCTTCTCATCAAAATGAAAAAGAGAAAGAAAATGCTTGTTAAAACTTGTGTTATTCTGACTCAGAATACCTTGAGCATGGTATTGTGGTATTTGTTATTCTGATTCAGAACACGTATAGTATTTGAAAACAGTTTACAAAAAACAAAAGATTTGTATTATTCCATTTTGTTTTAGAAGTCCTGGCCAGTGCACTAAGCAATAAAAAGAATTAAAAGGTATAAACATTGAGAAGAAACAACAAAAATGTTTTTGCAAATGACTTGATTATGTACTTAGAAAATATGAGAAAACTGAAAATGTATTGTAGCTAGTAACAGGAATCAGAGTGTTTGCTATAAGAGAAACAAAAAATTGTATAGATCAGCAATAACCCACAGAAGCTGTAAAGGCAGTTGGGTGCAGTGGCATGCACCTGTAATCCCAGCTTCTAAGGAGGCCGAGGCGGGAGGATTGCTTGGGCCCAAGAGTTCATGGCTACACTGCACTGTGATCGTGCTTATAAATTGCCACTGCACTCCATCCTCAGCAACACAGCATGACTCCCGTCGCTATAGAAAGAAAGAAAAGAAATTTTATGGCAGGTCCCAAGGATGGGAATACCATTGACCAGAGAAGGGGAAAAGAACACCATATAAAATATCTAGGATTATAAAGAAAAAAAGATGGACAAAATATGTTTAAATGTTGGCATTATTTGGATGGACACTTTTAATCATTATTTACTCTCTGTTAACTTTTAGCAAATAGTAAAGCAAACACATTCTCTTTTGTTAATTCATAAACAGATATTCTGCCTCCATGGTGGCCTCTCTCCATCCATAGACACACTGGATCATATAAGAGCCCTGGATCGTTTACAGGAAGTTCCACATGAGGTAAGCTTAGTTTAAAAAAGAAGAAGAAAGGAAAACAAAATAATAACCACATTGTGAGGAAGATAAAGTATGACTGGTAATAATTTGTAACATGTACTTAATTTTATTGGCCAGGGCCCGATGTGTGATCTGTTATGGTCAGATCCAGATGATCGTGGTGGATGGGGTATTTCACCACGTGGTGCTGGCTACACATTTGGACAAGACATTTCTGAAACCTTTAACCATGCCAATGGTCTCACACTGGTTTCTCGTGCCCACCAGCTTGTAATGGAGGTATGTACTTTCCTTATAGAATGATTTTTATTTCAGATTAATATATATTTCTGTAATAAAGCATCACGGCTTAACTAAGAAACATTCCTTACCATTTATTACCTATCTGAAAAGAGGAAAAACTTGCTGGTTTTAGCAAGTAGGGAAAGCACTGGTAGACCAGAGCAGAATTATAACTCATTTTTGAAATTGAGACTTAGAAAAAAGTTACAAAAATAGTACCCCAAAATTCCCTGCATGCTTTATTCAAATTCCTGACCCTAAATATTTTACTGTATTTGCTTAATTATTTTGTGTCTCCCTTCCTCTTCATTTCTCACACTTTCTTCTGAACCATTTGAATACCTGTTGCAGACAAATACCCCTTTACTCCCAGTTTTCTATGTGTATTTTGTAGAATCAAGGACTCGCTGTCACATAACCACCATATAGTTATTACCTTTGGGAAATTTGTGTTCATAGAGTACTGTTATTTAATATGAACACTTTATTCAAATTTTGCTAATTATCTCACTAATTTCTTTTATAGCAAAATTTAATTTTGTGCATACTGTATGTGCGTAATTTGATCCAAAGATTAGGTTGTGTTCATTCTACTTTGATGTGGAAATCCTGATTTTTGTTGTTTTCCATATTCTTGACATTTTGGAAGAGTAGGAGCATTTTATCTGACAGAAATATCCCTCAGGTGGGGTTTGACTGATGTTTCCTTGCAGTTAAGGAGTCGTTGTATGCATTTTTGGCAGTCTTGCCATAGAAAGATAGTGTGTCCTCCTCTGTGCCTCATATCAAAGCAGATTTGGGATATCAAATCTGCTTGTGTCAGTGCTGGTGGTGGTAACTTTAATTGCTTGGTTAAGATGATGTTGGCCAGGTGCAGTGGGTCACACCTGTAATCCCAGCACTTTGGGAGACTGAGGCAGGTGAATCATGAGGTCAAGAGATCGAGACCATCCTGGCCAACATGGTAAACCTCATCTCTACTCAAAATACAAAAAAATTAGCTGAGCATGGTGGCACGCACCTGTAGTCCAAGCTACTCAGGAGGCCGAGCCAGGACAATCGCTTGAACCCAGGAGGCAGAGGTTGCAGTGAGCTGAGATTCCACCACAGCACTCCAGCCTGGTGGCAGAACAAGACTCTGTCTCGGAAAAAAAAAAAATGGATGATGTCTGCTAGATTTTTCCAGTATAATGTTAACTGTTTTAAATTGCTAAGGGAATATAAAGGGAACATAACCCCTCCAGACCAGTAGGGAGTTGCTTCAAGATGTTAGAGAAAACTTTACCTGCCCAATAGAGACAAGGAGAAGGGTGGAAGCATGATAAATAACACAAATTTATATAGTAAAAATAAATTTAATGGTATCGGTGATCATCAGAAATAGAATAAAATTTTAGCCAAAAAGAGACTTTCAGATTGGATAAATAATTAAAATTCAGCTGTTGCGATACACCTAAAACATAAATGACTGGCTGGACAAAGTGGCTCACACCAATAATCCCAGCACTTTGGGAAGCCAAGGTGGGAGGATCTCTTGAGCCCAGGAGTTTCGGACCAGCCTGGGCAACATAGTGAGACCTCATCTCTATAAAAAAAAGTCAAAACATTAGCTGGGCATGGTGGCATATGTCTGTTGTCCCAGCTACTTGGGAGGCTGAGGTGAGAGGGTCACTTGAGGCCAGGAGGTTGAGGCTGCAGTGAGCTATGATCGTACCACTGCACTCCAGCCTGGGCAGCAAAATGAGACTTTGTCTTAAGAAAAAGACACCACAAACTAGAGTAATAGTTAGAAAACGGTGTGTTGGTGTATCAAGTAGATAATCAAAATATCAAAAATAGCAAATAGGCCAGGTGCGGTGGCTCATGCCTGTAATCCCAGCACTTTGGGAGGCTGAGGTGGGCGGATTGCTTGAGCTCAGGAGTTCAAGAGACCCCATCTCTACTACTAAACAGAAAAAATTAGCCTAGTGTGGTGGCATGCGCCTATAGTCCCAGCTACTCAGGAAGCTGAGGCAGGAGAATTGCTTGAACCCAGGAGGTGGAGGTTGCAGGGAGCCTAGATTACGCCACTGCACTGGGCCATACAGGGTGGGTGGGTGGGTGGGTGTGTGTGTGTGTGTGTGTGTCTGTCTGTCTGTCTATGTCTGTATATGAATGAGATAGGTTCTGATAAAAGGTATTGTTAGAAATAAAAAGATTATTGGTGAAAACTGGCCCAGTTCTCTAGGAAGAAAGTATTCTAAATTTGTATTTACGTAGTAATAGCTTCAAAATACATAAAGCAAAAATTGGCATAATTTATAAGGGAAAATTGAGAAATTTATTATGATTGTGAGAAAACTTTAGTACACATTCTTGCCAAGATCTCAAGCACAGATAAGGCAAAACAACAATTAGTGAGCTGCATTTAACAAAACCCTGGGCCCAAGAATTGCACAGTATTCTGTATAGGTACACAAACTGTTAAAGATGGAGCTGTCATAAACTAATGTATACTGACTACATTTCCACAGAGGGTACTTGTAGTTTTTGAGTTTAGCTTTTTTAAACATGTCTGTGTCAAAATCTTAATACTGTAATGAAATGTTGAATTTGTTTTTATGCTGCAGGGATACAATTGGTGTCATGATCGGAATGTGGTTACCATTTTCAGTGCACCCAATTACTGTTATCGTTGTGGGAACCAGGCTGCTATCATGGAATTAGATGACACTTTAAAATATTCCTTGTGAGTAACTGTAAATTTTAATTGTATATACTTAATTTCAGAAGGAAAATTTTAAATGTTAAAAATAGAAGTAGAAGATTTCTGCTTCTGAAATGGTGGGATAAGGAATGTAGCAAATGCCCTCCCCAGCAAAAACAGCCATTAGCTGGAGAGTATTATTTTTAAAAAATAATTTTTCAAAGCTTTTGGAAGTTGTCCTAAGGGCATATCGCAGATGGAGAAACAGTTAATTCGAGAAAACCTACTAAATCTCAGTAATAATAGTAGTAGTCTTAGCATTTGAGCTATGACTTGCTCCCTCCAACTCCTCCCAGATTCCTCTCACGGAAATGACTACAGGTGCTCTGCTCTGGGTAGGTATAGTCAGGAAGCTGAGGGATCCCCCTCTTCACCCAGTGTTGGAGCTGTGGTTTCACTCCCAGAGATCAGATGCCAGCGTATGTCAGCTCTCTTGGTCTGGAGTTACAGAAGCTCTACTCCTAGTTGATGTCGTCAAGCAGGCTGAGGCCCCCTCCCGACCCAACTCCTGGGCCAGAAGCTCTGCTCCAGGCACAGCAGATGAGAATGCTGGGTTTCCCAATGCTGTTACCCTAGCACCTGCTCATAAACCAGGTGGTATCCCTGAGTACACAGTGGCACAGAAGTTCTGCTTAGGAGGAAAGGCAGGTCACAGAAGTTCCTCAGCTCTGCCTCAGAGGACTTACCTTACTTAGATGATGGAGAATTCCAAATCTGAGTGCTTTGTGGAAAACAGTGGATGTCATGGTGGAGACCAATTAAGAGGGCTGTTGTAGCTCCCATGATACTGGGAGCAACATGCAAAAGAGCAGAGCAACAAGTTGTTCAACAAATAGCATCAGGGAAAAAGCCAAGAAAAGCCCTTCTGGGATCAGTCATCTCTGGGGGACAAGAAGGCCGTGCACATGCGCTAGCCATACCCACTCAGGAGCAGTCAGAGTAGGATGTGGGTTATTCTGTAATATTCTCAAGCCAGACATAGATTGTACTGAGTTGAATAATGAATAATGTACCCCCCGCCAAAAAAATATGCATGTCCACCTACGTCCTGAAAATGAGATGCTATTTGGAAATAGGATCTTTGCAGATATAATTATTAAAGATGAGATTATACGGAATTGGAGTGGGCCTAAATCCAATCCGGATGGCATTTTAGTAAGAGGAAAAGAAACACACAGAGGAAAATGCTGTGTGAAGCCAGAGATTCGAGTGTTGCATCCACCAGCCAGGGATTGCCAGAGCCACCAGAAGCTAGGGAGAGGCTAGGAAGGATTTTTCCTAGAGCCTTCAGAGAGAGCATGGCCCTGCCAGCACCTTGGTTTCAGAGTTGTAGCCTCCAGAACTCTGAGAGGATAAACCCCTGTTGTATAAGCTGTACAGTTTGGTAATTTGTTATGGCAGCCCTAGGAGTTGGATAAGTAGACTGATAATGGTGTAACCCTCACTGGTATATGAGGCTTAAACACAACCTCTAATCATTGACTGAATAATCAATTATTCTGACCCCGGAGCACCTCCTAGGAAGCCAGGCTTTAAATTAAATCACACTCATCCCTGACAGTCTGGCAGCATATGTGCATGCCCAAGGTTACATCCTCTCTGGATTGAGTGGAGAAGGAAGATCCAAGCTATAAGTCCCTGGCTGAATGGGAAGCCAGAATGTAAACTCCTTCAGCTTCAATAGCAATCTGCAAGTCACGTAACATTTCCGATGGTCATTAGGGTGGGCTTTAAGATCTAACTGGTCAAGGGGGCTTAAGTACAACCTTTGATCAGTAAGTGGCTTATGCCTACCCAAAGACAGCCTCTCAGTAGCCAGGCTGAAAGATTAAAAAAGGTAAAAACAGCCAGATGTGGTGGCTCATGCCTGTAATCCCAGCACTTTGGGAGACGAAGGCGGTCAGATCCCCTGAGGTCGGGAGTTGAAGACCAGCCTGGCCAACATGATGAAACCGCATGTCTATTATAACTACAAAATTAGCCTGGCGTGGTGGTGCATACCTGTAATCCCAGCTACTCGGGAGGCTGAGGCAGGAGAATCGCTTGAACTCAGGAAGTGGGGGCTGCAGTGAGCTGAGATCGCACCATTGCACCCCAGCCTGGGCAACGAGAACAAAACTCCATCTCAAAAAAACAAAAAAAAAACAAGTAAAAACATCTGAACAGGGCCACAGGGGCTGTACACTATTGGCAAAGTGGAGTTTACAGCTAAGTCACTAAACAAAAATTAAACCACCAGAAAGACAAGATCAGTCCCCAATGACATGAATTCCAGAGTTAACTGCAATATATTATCTATAATGTCCAGTTTTTCAACCACAGATTGTAAGACATGGAAGGAACAAGAAAGTGTGACCTCTACACAAGGAAAAACTAAGCAATAGAAACTGTTTCTCTTGGATAGAACAACTAGGCAGGAGAACAAGGCAATAGAAGACTTGAGCAACACTGTAAACTGTATACCTCACGTCTATAAAACAACACCCAACAACAGCAGAATACATTCCTCTCAAATAACATGAAACATAGTTATATGCTAGACTATAAAACATGCGTCATTTGGCTGGGCGCGGTGGCTCACACCTGTAATTCCAGCACTTTGGGAGGCTAAGGCAGGCAGATCACAAGGTCAGGATATTGAGACCATCCTGGCTAACACGATGAAACCCTGTCTCTACTAAAAATACAAGAAGTCAGCCAGGTGTTGTGGCATGTTTCTGTAGTTCCAGCTATTCAGGAGGCTGAGGCAGAACTGCTTGAACCTGGGAGGCAGAGGTTGCAGTGAGCCAAGATCACGCCACTGCACCCCAGCCTGGGCAACAGAGCAAGCCTCAGTCTCAGGAAAAAAAAAAAAAAAACCCTCATTCAATTTAGGAAGATTGGATTCTTGTAAAGTATATTCTCCAAACACATGGGAATGAAATTAGAAATCATTAACACGGGTGGACGCTGTGGCTCACACCTGTAACCCCAACACTTTGGGAGTCCAAGGTAGGAGGATCACTTGAGGCCAGAAGTTTGAGACCACTCTGGGCAAAATAGGGAGACCCTGTTTCTACAATTAAAAAAATTAAAAATTAGCCAGGTATGGTGGCAAGCACCTGGAGTCTCAGCTGTGTGGGAGGCTGAGGTGGAACATCACTTGAACCCAGGAGATTGAGGCCGCAGTGAGCTGTGATCACACCACTGCACTACAGCCTGGGCAACACAGCAAGACAGACCCTGTCTCAGAAATAAAAAAACAAGAAAGATTTCAAATTAGTAATCTAACTTTACATCTGAGGACGTAGAAAAAGCAGAGTAAACCTGGTGTAAGCTTATGAAACGAAGTTTAGGGTAGAAGTAAATGAAATAAACAGTAGAAAATCATTAGAGAGCAATCAACAAAACCCTAAGTTGATTCTTTG
Organism: Cacajao melanocephalus; assembly: GCA_963573385.1. Classification (NCBI taxonomy): domain Eukaryota; kingdom Metazoa; phylum Chordata; class Mammalia; order Primates; family Pitheciidae; genus Cacajao; species Cacajao melanocephalus. The sequence continues at coordinate 2,013 of CAUYLG010033270.1, read as the reverse complement.
AAAAGCATTAGCTAGATTGACCAAGAAAAAAAGGAGTAAAGACATTACCAAATCACTAGAGACCTTACTGAAATAAAAAGGATTGTAAGGGAATATAGTAACTATATGCCAACAAATTAAGTAACTTAGATAAAATGGACAAATTCCTAGAAAGAAACTACTGAAACTGGCTCAAAAAGGTCATATGAGATCTGCACGAGCTTTTAAATGGGAAAATATGAGGCCAGCCTGGTGGCTCACACCTGTAAATCCCAGCTTTGGGAGGCCAAGCCAAGAGGATTGCTTGAGGCCAGGAGTTTGAGACCAGCCTAGACAACATAGCAGGACCTTGACTCTATTTAATTTAAAAGAATATAAATAAATTAGTGAAAAATTTTAAATCCCCACAAATAAAAGCCCAGGTCCAATTGACTTCACTGATGAAGTCCATGAAGTGTTTAAGGAAGGAATTGGCCAGGTGTGGTGGCTCTCACCAGTAATCCTAGCACTTTGGGAGGCCAAGGCAGGCAGATTGAGTCCAGGATTCAAAACCAGCCTAAATAACATGGCAAAATCCTGTATCTACAAAGAAGACAAAAATTAACCAGGTGTGATGGCTCAGCCTGTAGTCCCAGCTATTCAGGAAGCTGAGGTGAGAGGATCAGCTGAGCCCAGGGACATGGAGGCTGCAGTGAATTTTGATCACACCACTGGACTCCAGCTTGGGCAACAGAGTGAGACCCTGTCTGAAAAATAAAATACAAAATAAAAAGGAATTAATGCCAATCCTTCACAAACACTTCCACAAAACAGAAGAGGAGAACTACTTGGTTAATCCTGTCATACCTGAATTTTTACCAATTATACCAAAATTAGACAAAGGCGGTAAAAAAAAAAAAACAGAATTTGTTTTGAATACAAATATATGGCCAGGCACAGTGGCTCATGCCTGTAATCCCAGCACTTTGGGAGACTCAGGCGGGTGGATCACCTGAGATCGGGAGTTCAAGACCAGCCTGATCAACATGGAGAAACCCCATCTCTACTAAAAATACAAAAAAAGCTGGGCGTGGTGGCACATGCCTGTAATCCTAGCTACTCTGGAGGCTGAGGCAGGAGAATCACTTGAAACTGGGAGGCAGAGGTTGCCAGTTCGTTCCATTAGACTCCAGCCTGGGCTCAAGAGTGAAACTCCATCTCAAAAAAAAAAAAGAAAAGAATACAAACATAAAATGTTTCAACATACATACCAGCAGCCTGCATCCAGCAATATATAAAAAAAGATTATATACCATGAGCAAGTGGGATTTATCCCAGGAATGCTAGGTTGGTTCAACACATGAAAATCAATATAGTAAACTATATTAATATAAAGGGATTAAAAAACTCATGATCATCTCAGTAGAGGCACAAAAAGCAGTTGGAAAAACCCACCAGCCTTTCATAACAGAAACACTCAAGAAAATAGTCATACAAGGACTTCCTCAACCTGATAAAGGATATCTGAAAAACCCACATGTAACTTCATACTTCCTGGTGAATGAGTGAATGCTTCTCCCTAAACTCTGGTATAAGAAGCATGTCTATTCTCACTACTTTTAAATAATAATACTTGAACTTATTATTTAATCTTTATTTAAGCTTTTTAATAATATTTAAAAGTTGTTGTGCCAGGCACCAAACCAGACATTCTGTCTTCTTAAATTTTCATGCTAGCCCCATGAAGCAGATAGTGGGGATGGGAGCATCTGCAGTGACTTGCCCATGGTCATTCCAGCCATAGGTGATGTAGAGTAGTGGTGGGAAAGCGGGACTGCTGTTTCTGCTCCAGCGTCTTGTTCTTTATTCATTTGTTTGCTTTGCAAAGTCAAATCCTTTATTTGCTTCCCTTTTTTTTTTTTTTTTTTTTTTTTTTTTTTTTTTTTAAAAAATAAAGCATAAACAATCCCCCCCCCCCCCCAAGCGTCATTACACAAGTCACACCCCACACACCAACCAAAAACAAAAAAAAGTAAACAAGGAAAAACAAAATTT
>CAUYLG010033268.1:0-12819 GCA_963573385.1 Cacajao melanocephalus | reverse complement strand
ACTGGGTATATATCCAAAGGATTATAAATCATTCTACTGTAAGGACACATGCACACGAATGTTCATTGCAGCACTGTTTACAGTAGCAAAGACCTGGAACCAACCCAAATGCCCATCGATGATAGACTGGACAGGGAAAATATGGCACATATACACCATGGAATAGTATGCAGCCATAAAAAATGATGAGTTAGTGTCCCTTGTAGGGACATGGATGAACCTGGAAACCATAATTCTTAGCAAACTGACACAGGAACAGAGAATCAAATATCTCATGTTCTCACTCATAGGTGGGTGTTGAACAATGAGAACACATGGAAACAGGGAAAGGAGCATCACACACTGGGGTCTGTTGGGGGGAAATAGGGGAGGGACAGTGTGGGGTGTGGAGTTGGGGAGAGATAGCATGGGGAAAAATGCCAGATATAGGCGATGGGGAGGAAGGCAGCAAATCACACTGCCATGTGTGTACCTATGCAACAATCTTGTATGTTCTTCACATGTACCCCAAAACCTAAAATGCAATTTTAAAATAAGATAAGACTTCACTGATACATTAATCAAAAATGGAACACGGATAATTTTTTCTTAAACTCTTCTCACAGTTATTAGAGATTATTTACATGGCATACCATCGAGAATTTTTCACATTCCAATTCTTTTAGAGCATGTCATTGTCATAACAAGAGAAAGATTCCTAATCTTAAAAATGAATTAAAATGCTGTTTATTAAAACTACGTTGTTTTTCTAGGAAAGACAGCATATATTTAAGAAATAATTCTCCTCATAATAGACCTTTTAAGATAATCTTTTTTTCCTTAAATATGTAATAATGTATTTCACTCAGCATTCAAAGTAAACAGAATACCTAACTTTACTAAATGCCATAAAATAAAAAAGTTATATTATGCCAAACAAGGTAACTTGATAAATTTTAGTTTATTTTTTTCATGAGACTGTAATGAGAATAGTCTCATACTCTTTGACTAGGCAAATAGCAGTATTCCTAAAAATCTGCTCCAATAGCAGCTGCTAATGCAGATTCCTGTTCACCATGATTGTTCTCTGAGCCACTACTGTGTGCAGTGATGAGGAGTCAGAGCTCTGGAGGCTTGAGTTTGAATCCCAGCTTCCTCACCACATACTGACTGTATGACTTCACAGCTTCACACTGTTTAATCTGTTCCTCAGTTTTCCCCAATATATAAATGGGACAACAGTATGTATATTATGAGGTTCTTATAAAACCTCATGATATTGTACAAATATAAAGCATGCTACAAACGTTTAATACATATTTGCTACTAAATGGGGAGAAACTACAACCTGGTTTCCTGTGGGGAGTACATTCACAGCTACAGAAAGGTGCATAGAGAGAAAGAGAGAAAGAGAGATTCCTCTGACTGACAGCCTAATCCTCCCACAGACTTTTCAACTGATACAGAAAAATGAGCTCCACTTTAGGCAGATGGCGTATGTATTCCCCAAATAGGTTACTTCCTCAAAAAGCAAAGCCATAGGGGATTAGATCCTCCTCCTGCACTCCCAAAGTACATACACACTTTGACTTGAATTAAGGCAAGCTGTGTCAGGGAGGAAATAGTAAGACAGATATTCTCGGGAACTGTCAATGGGAATAAAAGTTGATACAGACTTTCTGAAAGACATTTTGCTCAGGACCCCGCTGAAGTAGAGACAAAGATCCTGGAACAGTTGATCCTGCAACAATAGCACACTCTTCTATCTGCAACACCTGCTGGGCTGTGCTACAGCAAGAGGTTAGTACCAACAGGCACAGGAGAGCTGATGCTCTCTGCTTTGAGCCAAGCATCTGGGAGGAACTAAGGTGGGTAGCAGAAAGATCTATCTCACTGTAAGGACTGACCTTCTAGGCACCTGGCTGCTTTGCTTTATAATCCTCAACCTTGTGCAGTGTTTCTTAGCCAAAGCTGTGGGGTAGGCTACATGTCTAAGAATGGTGAGTAGATTGTCTGCCAATATAGTCATCTGATAAAGTAAATATTTCATTCATATATATATATATTTTTTATTGCACTTTAGGTTCTGGGGTACATGTGCAGAACATGCAGGATTGTGGCATAGGCACATACATGGCAATGTGGTTTGCCACCTCCATCCCCATCACCTATATCTGTCATTTCTCCCCATGTTATCCCTCCCCAACTCCCTACCCCCTACTGTCCCTCCCCTAGCCCCCCCAGCAGACCCCAGTGTATGATGCTCCCCTCCCTGTGTCCATGTGTTCTCATTGTTCAACACCTGCCTATTAGTGAGAACATGTGACATTTGATTTTCTGTTCTTGTGTCAGTTTGCTGAGAATGATGATTTCCAGAAATTCCATTTGACCCAGCAATCCCATTACTGGGTATATGTCCAAAGGATTATAAATCGTCCTATTATAAAGACACATGCACACATATGTTCATTGCAGCACTGTTTACAATAGGAAAGACCTGTAAACAACCCAAATGCCCATCGATGATAGACTGGACAAGGAAAATGTGGCACATATACACCATGGAATACTATGCAGCCATAAAGAACGATGAGTTCATGTCCTTTGTAGGGATACGGAAGTAAATTTTTTAGTTTTTGTTTTGATGTTTATGTCATTTCTGTGTAGTATAGCTGTCTAATCTCTGAACTCTGTTGAATGCAAAGTGGTTATTACACAAAATCATATTTTAGCAAAATTTTGTTAAGAATTATACTATAATAAAATTTTCTGAAAATTTTTAAACTGATTTATGATTTGTGTAAATTTAGGTGAAAAATGTTCTAATTCCTATTTTCATTCTATTTTGATTACACATAGATCATTTACTTCTTCCTGAAATTTGGATAATCTTAACATAAACCTTCAAACTTAATCCAAAACACATCCTTTTAGATGGCTATTTGAGTAGTTTCTCACAATGTCACAAGGCCTAAACTTGTAAAACATGCCACCCTTATTTTTAAAAGGCTACATAAACTCTGTATTTTATGTTATTTCTGTGTCTTATGTATTATTGAATGCTTACAGCCATGACTTCAGAAAGAGAATACATTTTCATGAAAAATAATCTTGGTGAAGCCTAGGCCTTACTATTCGGATACTTAAACATTAAAATGTGTAACAAGGAAATACCAATCACAGTTTTAAAATGAATGCTTGGCTGTGGAGTACCAGTTGATGATATAATTGCCATCACCCTTTAAGTTGGGTACAATCAGATCTGCTGAGGCATGAGTTTAAGTGGGCATAGCAGTAGTCCATTGGTTGGTGAAATTATATATCTGGAGCTGGGCCTGAGTAAGTCCAGAAAGCCTGAATAAATTACAGTTTACCCTCTGCTCACACCCATGACTCATAAGAGATTTCCTACAACAGAATGATGGGGTGAAAGAACTCTGGCCTGGCTCATTGATGATATGTTGGTGTTAGCTAAAAGTTGACTGCTGATACATGACAGCTCCACTCCTAAAATAGAGTAGGAAAGGGAAATGCTCTCAGGTGACATGGTTGTGGACTGTAAATTTGGTCACCTAATTTATACGTAACTAGAAGTGTCCTTCACTATAGATATGCATACATTATTGGGTGATGGGAAATGGTTTGGTTCATTGAACATGGGTTTCAAAGGAATAAGATTGAAAAAACAAGGATGGACAACTGGAGATGGACTTTGTGGTTGGACCTATGGAACAGATGCAAAACATTTTAGTCTTTGTGTCACATATGAATGTCCATTGGAGAATTTCTCCCAAAGTCGGAGCTCCAAACCACCAGGTGATAGGAACAGTCTTCCTATGAATGTCAGTCAGCATTTCTTCTTGATTATCTCAGGACTGCTACAAGGAAACCATGAGTAGAGTAGCCATGGTAGCAGATGGAAAATCCATAAATACATTTAATAACATAGTCTCCTTCTCTACAAGATTAATCTATTGGTAACTACTGAATGTACAACCTATTAGTGGCAAAAACTTACACTGGGCCATCTCTATGACACCATTACTTGAGAATACCATCTGGCCATTTATTGGCAGGTAAATTACATCAGAACTTTTACAACCTGAAGAGCTGTGATTTCTTTTCATTGAAAGTAACCCCTTCTTCCAGAGTTCTTTCCTGGAGGGGAGAGACCAGGTAGCAGGACTTTGCAAAGATATACCTGAGCTACCAATGTGATATTGCACATAATATTGCCTCACTGGAAAAGACATATTTTACAGCAAAGGAAGTGTACTAACAATGACACGCACATGGAATTCATGTACTCAATCACCCAGATGCAGTCAGCTTGAGACAGATGAAATTGCCTGCTATAGTCTCACTTAAAGTACAAGCTTAACATGAATACTAGGGGTCAAGGTGTTGACTTCTAGAATGCAGTACATGCACTGAATCGATGGCTAGTACACACACATATATATGCTTCTGCTAGAGAGCATGTTAAGGGTACAATTAAACTTGAAGCTACAACCTTCCCTGGTTCATACAGTACTCTTCATGCCAGCAGATCTATGAGCAAATAAAGCAGTTGCAGTGCTAGAGGAAGTTAAACATCCATAGTAAACATCCATAGTTACCATAAAGAGTCAGACTGCTGCTTAACAATGGGGGCAGAGACAGGTAATTCTCAAGGGATTCAAAGAGACATTACTTGACGTTTTTACTTCTAGTTATGAGAGCAAATTAGATAATACAATAGACATGTCCCCAGAACACTGAAAAATGTAATAATTTAGACAACTCTGAAATGAAGATTTGCATCATTCCATGAGACAAGTCACCCAGACCAGTCAAAGAATTGCTAAGGGTGAGGGGAATCTACAATGCATGGTAGAAAGGGGAGATGGCAAACATCAACTGCAGCCGCAGGACCACCTACAGCAATGGGAGCAATAGCCGATCTCCTAGCCTGCTTGCATTAAACTTTCAGAGGGTGCAACTGAGCCCCTAAATGTTCCCAGAAAGATTAATCAAGACCTTAGACATGGCAGTGAGGGGACAGAGGAAAGGGGACTCATCTATTTAGGAGTATGAAAAGAAATAATTATTAAAAAATTATTATAATGAATCATCTGTACCTGCAAAAAGAAGCAGTTTCCATAGTTTATCAATATAGTTTATAATCAACATGTCCTTTTGTGATATGCATACACATCAGCAAGTGTTTTACTGCAAAACTAAACCTTAAATCATATATGTAACCTATAATTAAAAAATGAAGGTGTTGAAAGAGTGGACTCTATATGCAGTTAATATTAGCATTTAACGTATCATTAATCACTTCATTATTTTAGAAAATAAATATATGCAAAGCCAAGATGCTCAGCTTCTTGACAACTATGCAGACAGTTGATAATGACGCTGCTAATAATGAAGAATTATTATTTATTTATGTAGTACTTAATATAATCCAGACTTTTCTGATTTGTCTCTCTCTGCCTCTCATCATCATCATCTACTTATTATCCTACGTTTTACAAGCCTATCAAGTAGATGTATATAATAATTCTAATTAATTCCTAATTCCCAGATTAGGAAGATGACATCTAAATCAGTCAGATAGTTATCTGTGATTCAACTCAAAATATGTACGTTTCAAATACATGATCCTAACCCTACACACTGAATGATTTACTTGAAAGTGCACTGGGTAAATGCCCTGGTCAGTCTCTGAATTTCCACTCTGATAATATTTACAAATTGGTAATGATAAACTACTACTGTATATAAGGTGTTTCCTAACATGTCTTGATTTTTCTTACTACTTCTAACCTAAAAGAAACGACATTTCATGTATCATAGTTAAATACTGACTGCTGACTAAGACCCTGAAACAAAAGGAACAATCAGAGATTTCATAAAATATAGTTATTTTCACCTATATCCAACTCATGTAAAAGCTTTATAAGACTAATTGAAGAAGTATTTATTGTACTTAATTGGACTGAATTTGTAGAAAATATCTAGAAAAGTTGAATCATTGTTCATACACCTTCAATTCCTCTTATCAAATCTTCAGCATTCATGTGATGAACAGCAGAATTGTTGCTAGCTATCACATCACACATTTTATTAAGAGGTGATTATACACTAAAACAAAGCATCAAAAGAATAGTATTGCTTATTTTTTCCAAACTTCCCATTCCTCAATGTAAATGGCAAAATATTTGAAAACTTAATCAAATCTTCAAGTGTCTTGACAACCATACATTACATTTGCTTCACTGACAATGCAACTCCTTCTATTCACACAGTATACAGAAAATCCTATTGAAACAGAAATAACACATTTTAAAGAAAATCTTACTATATATCTTAAAATAAAGCAATCTATGGTACATATAGTCTGCACTGAAGGCAGGAATGGGGGCATAAAGTAGAAAAATAGAAAATGTCTTTAGTCATCCTGAATAGTATTCAGGTTGCTTAATTTTACAAAAAGTCCCAAAGCAAAGACATACATATGCACAGAGAAGTACAATAAGATATGCCCAAGCTTTATCAACATTTATTTCAGATTTGGTTCATTGCTGATTTATGTAATTACTAATTAATAAGTTATGTATGTCTAAATATATAAATCAGTTCCTATTATATCTAATATTAAGGAGAAAAATAATAAAAAACAAAATCACAAGGCTTTCTGTAAAAGTATATGGCACTAAAATTAATTATTTTGAAATTTATTAGAATAAGAAGTTATAGCTCATTAATAAGTCACAAATTATTATATCATCTTCTATTTTGGTGTTTGTTTAAAGTATACTAAAGCAATATAAAGACACTACTATATTATGATATCTTTTATTTATTAAAATGTACATTGATTGTGAAATAACTGAACATTTTATTTCACCAAGAAAATAAACTTAGGCAAAACTTGATTTAAATTTTACGCTTTAGTGTTTTCCTTGAATGTATTTAGAGATTTAAATCATCAAATTTTGACATTGGCCTCCATTTATTTAGCTCTTGATTAAAAAGAAATGCCAGATATAGTATGCACCTAAAGTAAAATAAGTAAATTTTTAAAAATGCAATTGGGAAAACAAAGCTATAAATAATGCCTTAAAATTTATTGGTCTTTGAATACTCTCTACATAAGAAAAATGATAATTCAACATAACAAGGTAGAAAAATTACATAATGTGAGTCTTAGGCAAAAATCAATGAATACACCCAAGGGTAATAGTCAAAGATATTTAACAAGTGATGGGGCAGTTGCTCCAAATATTCAGAATGTATCCTGGTAGAATGCGCCACACTTCAGCATGTGCCCTGACTGAACACCAACCCTGGAGAAAGCAACAAAATAGAACTGATAGTCCTTAAAAAGATGCTGAACTCTATGAAAAATCTCCAAATTGCTTTCCACAATGGCTGAACAAATTTACATTCCCACCAGCAGTATATAAGTGCTCCCTTTTCTATAGGCTTGCTAGCATCTGTCGTTTTTGACTTTTTAATGATGGCCATTTTGACAGTATGAGATGGTACCGCACTGTGGTTCTAATTTGTATTTCTCTGATGATTACTGATGATGAGCAGTTTTTATTTGTTTGGTGGCCACTTGTGTGTCTTCTTATGAAAGGTGTCTGTTCATGTCTTTTCCCATTTTTTCATTAGGTTATTTGGAGATTTTTTATTTTTGTTTTTGTTTTTGTTTATTTCTGAGAGAGTCTCACTGTTGCCCAGGCTGCTGTGCAGTGGCACGAACTCTGCTCACTGCAACCTTCACCTCCCAGATTCAAGCGATTCTCATGCCTCAACCTCCCAAGTTGCGGGAGTAAACGCAGCCACCACCATGCCCAATTAATTTTTGTATGTTTAGTAGAGACAGGGTTTCACCATGTCGGTCACACTAGTCTCGAACTCCTGACCTCAAGTGTCCCGCCCACCTCTGCCTCTTAAAGTGCTGGAATTACAGGTGTGAGCCACCACACCCAGCAAGGTTATTTGTTTTTTGCTTGTTGATTTGTTTAAGTTCCCTACATATTCTAGATATTAGACCTTCATAGGATACATAGTTTGGGAATATTTTCTCCCATCCTGTAGATTGTTTAAAGATTTTCTTCTGGGATTTTTATACTTTGAGGTCTTACATTTAAATCTTTGATCCATTTTGAGTTAATTTTTATATACAGTGAAATGTAGGTTTCACTATATTCAAATATATATCGCTTCAATCTTCTGCATATAACTAGCCAGTTATCCCGGCACTGCTTATTGAATAGGGTGACATTTCCCCATTTTTTTTCAGCCTTATTGAAGATAAAATGGTTGTAAATGTGTAGCTTTATTTCTGCATTTTCTATTCTGTTCCATTAGTCTGGGTGTCTCTTTTTGTACCAGTACCATGCTATTTTGATTACTATATCCTTATAGTATAGTTTGAATTTGGGTAGTGTGATGCCTTTGGCCTTGTTCTTTATGCTTAGTATTGCTTTAATTATTTGGATGCTTGATTCCACATGAATTCCAGAACAGTTTTTTTTTTTCCTTCTCATTCTGTAAAGAATAACTTTGGTAGTTTTGTAGTAATAGCATTGAATCTGTAAATTGCTTTGGGCAATATGGCCATTTTAACTATATTAATTATTTCAATCCATAAGCATGAAATGTGTTTCCATTTGTTGATGTCATCTCTGATGTCATTCAGCAGTGTTTTCTACTTCTTCTTGTAGAAATATTTCACCCCTTTCATTAGCTATATTCCTAGGTATTTCATTTTCTTTGCTGCTGTTATAAAGATGGCATTGTGTTCATGATTTGACTCTTAGCCTGGACATCACTGGTCTATAGAAATGCTACTGATTATTGTACACTGTTTTGTACCCTGAAACCTTAGTAAAATTGTGTATCAGTTCTAGTAGTCTTTTGACATCATCTTAAGGGTTTTCTACATATAGAATCATATTATCAGGGAAGAGAGATAGTTCGACATCTTATTTTCCTATTTGGATGCCTTTAATTTATTTCTTTTGCCTGGTAACTCTGAGTAGGACTTCCAGTACTATGCTGAATAAGACTGGTGAGAGTGGGCATCTTTTTCTTGTTCCAAGTTCTCAAGAGGAATGAATAGTTTCAGTCTTTGCCCATTCAATATTATGTGGGCTGAAGATTTGTGATAGCTGGCTCTTATCATATTGAGGCATGTTCCTTTTAATGCCTAGTTTGTTGAGGCTTTTTATCATGAAGAGATGTTGGATTTTATCAAAAGTTGTTTCTCCATCTATTGAAAGGGGCTCATGTTTTTTGCTTTGAATCCTGTTTATATGGTAAATTACATTTATTGATATCTGTCTGTTAAACCAGCCTTGCCTACCAGGAATAAAGCCTAACTGATTATGGTGTATTAATTTTTTTGATATGCTGTGGGAATTGATACGCTAGTATTTTGTTGAAGATTTTTGTATCTATGTTTATCTGGAATATCGGCCTAAAGTTTTTGTTGTTATTGTATCTCTGACATATTTTGGTGTTTTGCTGATGCTAGCTTCATAAAATGACTTAGGGAGGAGTCCCTCTGTCTCTATTTTTCGGAATATTTCAATAGGATTGGTACTAGCTCTTCTGCGCATGTCTGGTAGAATCAACTGTGAATCCTTCTGGCCCATGGCTTTTTTTGGTTAGTAGGTTGTTTTGCTTTTTTCTGACTCAATTTCAGAGCTCGATTTTGGTCTATGCATGGTTTAAAATCTCTTCATGATTCAGTCTCAGGAGATTGTGTGTTTGCAGGAATTTATCCATTTTCTCTAAATTTTCTAATTTGTGTGCATAGAGTTGTTCATAGTATACTCTGAGGATTTTTTGTATTTCTGTGGGATCAATTGTAATGTCATTCTTGTCATTTCTGATTGTACTGATTTGAATCTTCTTTTTTTATTCGTTAAGCTAGCTAGCAATCAATCTTTTTTTTTTTTTCAACTTGTCAATTCTTGGTTTCACTGATTTTGTATCAATTCTTGCATCTCAATTTCATTCAGTTCTCTAATTTCAGAGCTACCATTCAACCCAGCAATCCTCTTACTGGGCATATATGCAAAGGAAAATAGATCATTATACCAAAAGACACATATACTTATATGTTCATTGCCTTGTTATTCACAATAGCAAACCCATGGAATTAACCTAAGTGCCCATCAGTGGTGGATGGACTAAAAAAACAAAACAAAACAAAACAAAAAACAGTGACATATACACACCATGGAATACTATACAGCCACAAAAAAGAATAAAATCATATCATTTGCAGCAGCATGGTTGGCGCTGGAGGCCATTATCCTAACCAGGGACAGAAATTAATGCAGGGAAAGAAAATCAAATACCACACATTCTCACTCATAAGTGGGACCTAAACATTGAACACACATGGGCATGAACATGGGAACAGTATACGCTGCAAACTATAGAGGGGGACGTGAGGCTGGAGGACATGGGTCCAAAAATTACCTATTGAGTACTATGCTCACTACCTGGATGCAATGTACCTATGTAACAAACCTGAACATATAGTCCCTATATCTTAAAAATAGTTGAAAAAAAATCAAAACTCATTAAAAACTTTAAAAATTTGCTAAATATTGGAGGATAACCTTTTTCTGCTTGAAATCATGTGTGTATAATTTTTGAATATTTAATAAAAAGCCAGGAATATAAGGTAGTAAACAAAAAAATGCTAAACTATATGACCACAATATAAAATTTTCTGAATTTTTACTTAGTATTAAATAATTTTTAAAATTTGTAAAGTATTTAAAAAAAACTCTGAAGTTGAATACTTTTCTTCTTAGCCTTAGCAAACAATAAAATAAACAAAAAAAACTAAAGATAAAATAGAATCTTAAAGGAAATTTAAATTATTTTAACCCTATAGTGTAATATTAATGAATATTAACTTGGGGAATGGAATAACTTTCTAAGTATAATGGTAATAAAAAATGTAACCATAGACCTCTAAAATTCCAATTAATAAAGAGTAGTATAAGAAAAATACTTAAAATGAGTACAACAGGTAATATAGGCTAGGCACAGTGGCTCGTGCCTATAATCCCAGCACTTTGGGAGGCCAAGGCAGGAGGATCACCTATGTAAACACTATGTAACACTATGTAACAGAGTGAGACCCTGTCTCTAAATGCATATATGTTACTATATCTATATATATATAGTACCTGTCTCTAAATACATATATGTTACTATATCTATCTATCTATCTATCTATCTATCTAGGTACTTTATATATATATATATAGGTACTATATCTATATATATATATAGATATAGTAACATATATGTATTTAGAGACAGGGTCTCACTCTGTTACACAGTGTTTACTAACCATATTAGAGCTATATATTCACCTATTTTATTTATTTGTACCACATATTTTAGATATTATTGTTCCCCATTGTCCTTTTATGTAATAAAATTTTTAACGCAAGATTTTGAATATAGCTCTACTTTTTAATCACATTACTTATCACAGTAGATTTTAAATAGAATCATAATCTGCTAAGACTCTTGATCAACACTTTTAAAACATATTTTTAAAGGCTGTACAAATTTATACATCCACCTAGGGCCAATAGGTATGTTTCTATATATATGTGAATATTCACAGACCCTGGAGTTGCACAGTGCACAGCCCATAAAACTGAACTGGTGATTTTACTCTCACCTGTGGAGTATAACTGTACCCCTATTGCTATCACTAATATTAAATGCAATAATTTTAAAATCTTTAATATATGAAAGATTAAAAATAAGCATGTTTCTTATTGAGCACTAAAGTTCAATTGCATTTAGCAGAGATTCTTTAAAAACTGTGTTGTAAACAATATAGATGTTTGTGTTTCTCTCATGTAGTGGTTTAGAGGAAGTAGAGGTGATTCATATCTGGCAGTAGCTTTTTCTGCAATGATTTTCCAAAGATTTCTGTGACTGTAAACTTTTTGCTCTCACCTACTTGGTCTAACTTAGTACATCACTGCCATCACCATGTCCAAACAGCATTATGGAGGAAAGTAAAAAAGAGAAGGGAAGTAGAATTTCCTTTCTATTTAAGGGAATAATGCAGTCTTCTTTATTTAAAAAATTACTAAATTTGTTTACAAAACTATTCATATCCATTAGTCAGAAATTAGTCACCTGGCCAAATCTAATTGTTAGGAAACTGGGAATTGTGTTTATTTTGAGTTTGTCAAGATCCAGCTGATAACTAGGAACTAAATGTTGGGGGAAATATAGAAAAAATGTTTTAAAGAATTTCTCACTCTCCGCTATACAGAGAATCTTACAATATATTTGATCACTGGTGAGGCTGATATTTTTTAATGAATTTAGTTTCTTATGTCAATTACACATTAGTGCTTTGTGCTTTTTTTGCCACAGAAGTATTTTTTAAAATATTTTTTTGTAAAGGGCTTTCTGGATAATATCTATATTCCCTTTTTTTTTTTCTTTGAGATGGCATTTCACTCTTGTTGCCCAGGCTGGAGTCCAATGGCGTGCTCTCGGATCACTGTAACCTCCACCTCCCCGGTTAAAGCGATTCCTCTGACTCATCCTTCCAAGTAGCTGGGATTATAGACACATGCCACCAAGCCACGCTAATTTTGAGTTTTTGGTAGAGACGGGGTTTCATCATCTTGGTCTGTCTGGTCTTAAACCCCTGACTTCAGGTGATCCTCCTGCCTTGGCCTCCCAAAGTGCTGGGATTATAGGCATGAGCCACCATGATGGATGTTGTTTAATATTTTAAACATAATTTTTGATAAAGGTAACAGATTTACCTAT
>CAUYLG010033266.1:0-39566 GCA_963573385.1 Cacajao melanocephalus | reverse complement strand
TGCGGCCAGGTGGCCGATACATCTTTTAGGTGTTTTTTCACCTATCTCTCAAAAAAAAAAAAAAAAAACAGACGGTGGGGGGGGCAGGGAGAGAGAGAGAGAGAGAGAGAGAGAGAATGAGAGAGGGAGACCTGTCTCAGAAAAAGAAAATAAAAGAAAGAGAGAGAGGCTGGGCACAGTGGCTCACGCCTACAATCCCAGCACTTTGGGAGGCTGAGGCAGGTGGATTACTTGAGGTCAGGAGTCCCAGAGCAGCCTGGCCAACAGGGTAACACTCGGTCTCTATAAAAATACAAAAATTAGCTGGGCGTGGTGGCGCATGCCTGTAATCCCAACTACTAAGGAGACTGAGCCAGGAGAATCACCTGAATCCTCGACGTAGAGGTTGCAGTGAGCTGAGATTGTGCCACTGCACTCCAGCCTGGGCAACAGAGCAAGACTCTGTATCAAAAATGAAAGGAAGGAAGGAAAGAAGGAAGGGAGGGAGGGAGGGAGGGAGGGAACACAATATACCAAAACTTATGGGGTAGAGTAAAAGTAATACTAAACAGAACTGTATATCCGTAAACACATACAGTAACTCCTCACTTAACACACACTGTCGATAGGCTCTTGGAAACTGTGACTTTAATAAAAACTATTTTACCATAGGCTGATATAAACAAAACCGTATTTTTGGTCATGAAAATATCACTAAACAAAAACATACTTCTGGTCACAAAAACATCACTAAACTTCTAAATAGAGACCAAAACGCTTCTTTTTTTTATTTAAATTTTTGTGGGTACCTAGTAGGTATATATATTTATGGGGTACAAAAATTAGTGGGGCCTGGTGGCATGCACCTGTAGTCCTAGCTCCTTGGGAGGCTGAGGTGAGAGGATTGCTTGAACCTGGGAGGCAGAGGTTGCAGTGAGTCAAGATCATTCCGCTACACTTGACCATGTCTCAACAAAAAAACAAAACAAAACAAAAACCAGGCTGGGCACGGTGGCTCACGCCTGTAATCCCGGCACTTTGGGAGGCCCAGGCAAGTGGATCACCTGCGGTCAGGAGTTTGAGACTAGCCTGACCAATATGGAGAAACCTCATCTCTACTAAAAATACAAAATTAGCTGGGCATGGTGGCGCATGCCTGTAGTCCCAGCTATTCGGGAGGCTGAGGCAGGAGAATCGCCTGAACCTGGGAGGTGGAGGTTGCAGTGAGCTGAGATTGCACCATTGCATTCCAGCCTAGGCAATAAGAGCGTGACTCTGTCTCAAAAACAAAACAAAACCCAAAACTAAAAGTTTCAGTCTATTGTCAGTCCTTAGAAAAAAAGTTAAAGGTTTTCCTTTAAGATCAGGATCAAGACAAGGATACCCACTTTTGCGATTTCTATTCAGTGTATCATTAGAAGTTCTACTCAGAGCAATTAGGTAAGAGAAAGAAATAAAAGTATCCACATTGGAAAGGAAGTAAAATTATCTGTTTGCAGATGACATGATCTTATATACAGAAAAACCAAAAGATTACACATACACACACACACACACACACACACACACACACCCATTAGAGCTAATATACAAATTCAGCAAAGTTCCAGCACACAAAACCAATACACAAAAAACAGTTACATTTCTAAACACTAACAATTAGGAACCTGAAAAAAAGATTAAGACAACAATACTATTTACAATAGCATGAAAAAGACTAAAAAACCAAGAAAGTAAAAGACTTAACTGTGTTCATGAATTGGAGGACTTAATATTGTTAAGATATCAATATTAGCCATACTTATTACTGATTCAATGCAATCTCTATCAAAATTCCAATGACTTTGCGGAAATTAAAAAAATCTATCCTAAAATTCATATGGAATCTCAAGGGACCCTGAAAAGCTGAAACAATCTCACAAAAGAATGAAGTTGGAAGACTTAGACTTTCTGATTTCAAAACTTACTGCAAAAATACAGTAATCAAAATGGTGTGATACTGGCAAAAAGGCAGAATATAGATTAATGTAATAGAATACAGACTCCAGAAATAAACCTTAGTGCATATGGGCAAATGATTTCCAACAAGGGTAACAAGACCATTCAGTGGGGAAAGGACAGTCTTTTCAACAAATGGTGCTGGGAAAACTGAATATTCACTTGCAAAAGGACGAAGTTGGACCCATACCTTGTACTATAGATAACAATTAACTCCAAAAGTATCAAAGACCTATTTTATTTCTTTATTATTTATTTATTTTGAGACAGTTTTGCTCTTGTTGCCCAGGCTGGAGTGCATGGCATGATCTCAGCTCACTACAGCCTTTACCTCCTGGGTCCTCAGCCTCCCAAGTAGGGGATTACCTCAGCCTCCCAAGTAGGGGATTACAGGCATGTGCCACCACGTCTAGCTAATTTTGAGTTTTTAATAGAGATGGGGTTTCACCATGTTGGCCAGGCTGGTCTCAAACTCCTGACCTCAGGTGATCCGCCTGCGTTGGCCTTCCAAAGTCCTGGGATTACAAGTGTGAGTCACTGCGCTCAGCCCAATACCTATTTTATAAGAGCTAAAACTATACAACTCTTAGAAGAAAATAGTGGGAGATCTTTGTAACACTGTATTTGGCAATGGTTTCTTGGATATAACACCAGAAGCACAGGTACCACCAACAAAAAATAGATAAATTGGACTTATCAACATTAAAAACTTTTGTGCATCAAGGGATAGTGTCTAGAGCATGAAAGAACATCTTCCTCTCTGGGCTGGGACCTAGTTTTCAGTGACATGGCCAAATGCACCAAGAAAGTCGGAATGAGCCCAGGCGGTGGCTCATGCCTGTAATCCCAGCACTTTGGGAGGCTGAGGTGGGAGATCACTCGAGGTCAGGAATTGGAGACCAGCCTGGCCATCATGGTGAAGCACTGTCTCTACTCAAAATACAAAAATAGGCAGGCATGGTGGTGCATGGCTATAGTTCCAGCTACTAGGGAGGCTGAGGCAGGAGAATAGCTTGAACCTGGGAGGCGGAGGTTGTACTGAGCCGAGATCACACCACTGCACTCCAGTGTGGCCGACAGAGTGAGAGTCTGTCTCAAAAAAAAAAAAAGTTGGAATGATCAGTAAATACTGGACCCTCTATGGGGCCTCCATCTGGAAAAAGGTGAAAGAAATTGAAATTGGCCAGCATGTTAAGTACACTTGATCTTTCTGTGGCAAAACAAAGATGAAGAGATGAGCTGTGAAAATCAGGCACTGTGGTTACTGCATGAAGACAGTGGCTGGTGGTACCTGGACCTACAATACCACTTCCGCTGTCATGTCAAGTCTGCCATCAGAAGACTGAAGGAATTGAAAGACCAGTAGACGCTCCTCCACTCTTTGAGACATCACTGGCCTATAATAAATGGGTTGATTTACATTAAAAAAGAGAGAGAGAGTGAAACATCAATCTACACGATCAGAGAAAATATTTGCAAATCTTATATCTGATTAGAAGTTAGTATCTGGAACATGTAAGGATGTATAAAGAACTCCTACAACTCAACAACAAATAAATCAACAACCTAATTCACAAATGGGCAAGGAACTTGAATAAACATTTCTCCAAAGAAGATACAGAAATAGCCAAAAAGCACACAAAAAGATGCTCAAGGCCAAGCATGGTGGCTCACGCCTATAATCCCAGCACTTTGGGAGGCGGGTGGATCGCCCGAGGTCAGGAGTTCAAGATCAGCCTAGCTAACATGGTAAAACCCCATCTCTACTCAAAACACAAAAATTAGCTGGGCGCAGTGGCACATGCCTATAGTCTCAGCTGCTTGGGAGGCTGAGGCAGGAGAATCGCTTGAACCCGGGAGGCAGAGGTTGCAGTAGGCCAAGATGGCACCACTGCACTCCAGCCTGGGCAACACAGAAAAACTCCATCTCAAAACAAAAAAAGAAAAAAAAGATGTTCAAGCATTGGCCATTAGAGAAATATGAATCAAAACCACCATAGAATACCACTTTATATCCACTAATATGGCTATAAGACACAAACAAAAACAAAATAAGCGTTGATGAGGATATGGAGAAATTGAAACCCTTGTGTATTGCTGGTGGAAATGTAAGATGGTACAGCCACTGTGGAAAAGTTTGGCATTTCCAAACTCTTAAACTAGAATTATTGGCTGGGTGCGGTGGTTTATGCCTGTAATCCCAGCACTATGGGAGGCTGAGGTGGGCGGATCACTTGAAGTCACGAGGTCAAGCTCAGTTGGCCAACATGGCAAAACTTTGTCTCCACTAAAAATACAAAAATGAGCAAGGGTTGGTGGTGTGTGCCTGTAGTCCCAGCTACTTGGTTGGCTGAGGCAGGAGAACTGCTTGAACCCATGAGAGAGGTTGCAGTGAGCCAAGATCACACCACTGCAATTTAGCCTGGGTGACAGAGCAAGACTCTGTCTCAAACAAAACAAAACAAAACAAAACAAATCATATAGAATTATGGTATAATCCAGCAATTCCACTTCTGAATGTATACCTCAAAGAGTTGAAAGCAGGGACACAAACAGATACTTGTATACCAATGTTCATAACAGCATAATTCACAATAGCCAAAAGGTGAAAACAACTCAAGTGTCCATCAACAGATAATGGAGAAGCAAACTGTGGTGTACACATGCCTGGAATATTATTTAATCTTAAAGAAAAGGAAGCAGAACTGGGAGGATCACTTGAACCCAGGAGTTTGACACCAGCCTGGGAAACAAAGTGAGACACTATCTGTACACAAATTTGTTTTAAAAAATTAGCTGAGCATGGTGGAGTGTGCCTGTAGTCCCAGATACTTGGGAGGCTGAGGTGGGAGGATCCCTTAAACCTAGAACTGTGAAGTTGCAGTGAGCTATGATCATACCACTGCACTCTAACCTGGGTGACAGAGACTGTCTCAAAAAAAAAAAAAAAAAAAAAAAAGAAGATACATGGTATAACATAAATGGGCCTTGAAAATATTGTGCTAAGTAAAATAAGCCAAACACAAAAGAAAAAATATTATATAATTCCACTTAAATGAGGTACCTAGAATAGATAAATTCATAGAGACAGAAAGTAGAATACAGGTTACCAAGGGCTGAAGGAGTGGGGATCCGGGAATGAGACGTTACTGTTTCATAGGTACAGAGTTTTAGTTTGGGATGATAAGAAAGTTCTGGAAATTGATAGTGATGACGGTTGCATAACAATGTGAACATTGTACAACACTGTGAAAATACTTAATGCCACTAAATTATATACTTAAAAATAGCTACAACGAGGCAGACATGCTGGCTCATGCCTATAATCCCAGCACTTTGGGAGGCTGAGGCAGGAGGACTGCTTAAGGTCAGGAATTTGAGTCCAGCAGAATGGTGAAATCCTGTCTCTATGAACAACAACAAAATCTAAAATGGTAAATTTTATGTTATGTGTGTGCGTGTGTGTGTGTATTTTTTTTTTTTGAGACAGAGTCTTGCTCTGTCACCCAAGCTGGAGTGCAATGGCATGATATTGGCTCACTGCAACCTCTGCCTCCCAAGTTCAAGAGATTCTCCTGCCTCAGTCTCCAGAGTAGCTGGGATTACAGGCGCATGTCACCAAGCCTGGCTAATTTTTGTATTTTTAGTAGAGATGGGGTTTCACCATGTTGGCCATGCTGCTCTTGAACTCATGACCGTAAGTGATCCTCTAGCCTCGGCCTCCCAAAGTGCTGGGATTACAGGCATGAGCCACTGTGCACGGCCATGTTGTATATATTTTATGTCAATTTTTAAAATGTGGTAGATACATAGGAAGTAGAATAAGACATAATATGTAAACTTAAAATATGTGCCTATAAAACAATATTCATATTGTAAGAATATACAAATGAATTATTAGAATTAATGAGCATTCAAATTCTAAAACTGACTCAATGATGTAATACAGTTTCAATCAATATCCTACCAGTGTCATTTTTATGGAGCAGGCTGATTCTAAATTTTATATGGAAATGCAAAAGTTCAAACATAGCTAATACTCTTGAAGAAAACAAGATGGAAATATTTGATCTATTAGGTCTTAAGATATAAAATAATAATGTAATGAAATTATCACAATTAAGATGGTCCAATTAAGGCATAATAACTAAGATAATACAAGGAGTGACAATTAAACTGATATCCCAGAAACAGACCTACCTGTACATAGTTTGTTTACAATAAAAATGGCATTGAATGGCAGTGGAGAAATTATGGTCTTTTCAATAACCAGTGGTGGGAAAACTTGATAGCCATTTAGAAAAAAAAAGAAATTTCCTCACTACCAAATATACAACATAAATTTCAGATCTATATCTGGAACCTAATGTAACAAAGGTTTGAGAGGTAACATATGGGAGATTAAAAATATCTCCTTGTTTAAGAGGATGATATATGGGCAATATCTCTCAATAATGCCAATATATTATATTGTCTTTTTACACAGTAGATAAAAAAATATGAAATACTGATTAAGTTTAACCACATTACACTTAAGATTGTTGCTTTCCTGTTTACCGACCCTAAGTTATTCACAACACTCTCTCAGTCTCTACTAGTTCCCTGCTTTGAAAGATCCATTTTAAACCAGTTAGACCCTTATCTGAAATCCTTACAAATACCTTACTCTAACATCCCCTCTTTGAATCATTACCAAGACTCTGTGAAGTTGATAGTCTCCTTCACTATGCTGCAATAAGTTTAATGAACTTTGTTTAGTCAACAGGTTTCCTTAGTGATCTTTGTTGGGGGGAGTAGATAATTTACAGTCCTTATTTTTTTTTGAGAAATATACTGAAATCTTTAAAAAAATTTTGTTTTTGGTAGAGATGGGGTCTTGCTATGTTGCCCAGGCTGGTTTTGAACTCCCAGCCTCAAGCTATCCTCCTGCCTCAGTCTCCCAAAGTGCTAGGATTAGGTGTGAGCCACTGTGCCCAGGCAGTGTACCAAGATTTTTATAGATTAAATTCTAAGATCTGCTCCAAAATTAATTCAGTAAGATAGAGAAAGTAGAAGTAGTTTAGTCATAAATAGTTGATACTGGGTAATGATACATGGAGTTCATTCAACTAGTCTGTCTACTTTTATGTTTTAAATTCTCTGTAATAATAATAAAAAAGTTGTTTGTTTTTATAGTCCTCAAGAAGGGATGATCACTAGGGTCACAGCAAAGTTGCACTATATGACTCTGATTACCTGGCTTATACCCAGAAAGCATCTAGCCAAACCTAGCCTAAGTTATGCTGGATTCTGCAATCTTGTCACAATGACTGAAGGAAGGGAAGAACACAATGGTTGTAGACTTGAGAGAAAGAATTCTTTTTCTTTCTTTTTTTTTTCTTTGAGACAGTCTCGCTCTGTTGCCCAGGCTGGAGTGCAGTGGCATGATCTCGGCTCACTGCAACCTCCACCTCCTGGGTTCAAGTGATTCGCCTCCCTCAGCCTCCTGAGTAGCTGATTACAGGCGTAAGCCACCATGCCTGGCTAATTTTTGTATTTTTAGTAGAGACAGTGTTTTGCCATGTTGGTCAGGCTGGTCTCAAACTCCTGACCTCAGGTGATTCACCTGCCTCGGCCTCCCAAAGTGGTGGGATTACAGGCATGAGCCACTGCACCCAGCCAAAATAATTCTTTTTATGGCCCTTTTTTATGGTTGTACAACACCCCAAATGCAGAACTGAGTTGACACATTAAATTTGATGTTTAAATCTTGGTTAAAACAACAACAAAAAAAGGATAAAGATCATTTTCTGTGTTTTTTGCTTTACTTATTCAGAGAGTGAAACTGTGTTACAGTGAGCTAAATTTTTAGTTGTGCTTTCAGTGTGCTCCCTCCTACATTTTACTCTGGAAAAGTGAAGTAGCTTATCATTTCTTAGAAACCTGGATGCTTAAATTAGCCAATATTAGGATCTTACACACATCCTGAGTGATGCCCGATTTGAGGCTTTGAATAGCTATGCATGTAAGTTGACTTTTCTGTGCATTTGTATCGAGGAGGATCCAGTTCAGGTTGATGTCCTGGGAACCAGTGAGGCTCTCGTCTAAATCCTCAGGGAAGAAAAAAAGGGAAGGAAAGACAAATTAAAACAGTCAACAAGAAGGTGTTTTAGTAACTGATCTTGCTCTTATTTCTAGGGACTAGACAGTAAGTTCTGTTAAAATTGAAGAAAAAAACTGTTTACTCATTCATTTACTTAGTCACCTTTTTTTTTTTGAGACAGTCTCACTCTGTCTCCCAGGTGGGAGTGCAGTGATGTGATTTCTGCTCACTGAAACCTCCACCTCTCGGGTTTCAGTGATTCTCCTGCCTCAGCCTCCCAAGTAGCTGGGACTACAGGCATGCACCACCATGCCCAGCTAATTTTTGTATTTTTTTAATGGAGATGGGGTTTCACCATGTTGGTCTGGAACTCCTGACCTCAAGTGATCTGCTTGCCTCAGCCTCCCCAAGTACTGGGATTACAGGTATGAGACACTGCGCCCAGCCTCACTTATTCACCTACTCAGTTTACTTTTATTTGAGTAGCTTCTATGTGACAGTCACTGAGTTAGGTTCTCAAAATGTAAGAATTAGAAAAAACAGTCTACGTACTATGCGTTGAAAGTGGCATTTTGTTGTTGTAGCTTGTATCATATGTTGTTTCAAAGTAGTGTCCAAACTGGAAAGAAAAATTAACAGATTAAGAATCTGCAAGTCTACAGCTAACATTAGGAAATAAAGATCAATATGACATGAATTCTCATGGACTGTCATATTTCAGATGGACTGTCATATTTCAGATGGACTGAGGTCTATGGTGTTAGTCTATATCCTTCTAACTTTCGTATCTTTTGAATGTTTGTTTGTTTAGGAGAGATTTAAGCGCAAGACTCAGATAAATGACAAGTCTTGATAGGCCAGGACCGGGGAAAGGCTAGCCTAAGTCAGAAGACATTATTAATTTCTGTAGATGAACAGATAAAGTCCAAACAGAAGGAAGAGAAAAGGAGGACTGCCCATCCTTTTGAAACCTTACAGATAATAAAATATTCAACTTGACAGTAAAGTGGCATAGGTGGTTCAGCTGTGGACAGCTCCCCTGCCCCAACCACTTCACTGAAAACTGAGAGATCACTGCACTAGAAGTTATTACATCCCTGCATTTCAAGCATTTCAAATGGCCACTGCATTTCTTTTGCTAACAGAAGGAAACAAACAACAAGAAAAAAAGGACAACATTAGATTACCTGGGAAGGCAAAGGTTTGGGCTGCACAACATTCTTCAGGTCATATCTTTCCTGGTTCCAGTTGCCCATCAGGGTATGGTTTGAATAGGTATTCTCATTAGTGGTGCATCTCCATCCATACTGGAAAAACTTGGACGTACTATTCCAATCTGTCCACACTTCACCATGGCCATCTGCATTAATGAGGCTGCCACAGTGTGGGTTTGTGAGGAAACAGGCGAGGTTCTGTCTCTGGGAAAAGACAAGAATAGAAAAGCTTATTGAACAAACCAGAGAACAGAAAAAGAATCCTTTCCCACCCTTGTTTTACACAGCCAGGTATAACACAAGCACACCTTAGATCCAGGCTTTGTTATGGTTCTATTTCTTCCCCTCTTAAGTCCTGGAACCCTATGATCTATTCTCTAAATCAGCAACAATGGATGACTATATAGATTAAATCCACACCCCTGCTCCCCAGAACCCATGAAAAGACAGGAAAAACTTCAGTATTCCCAATACAATATGGAGAATTAGCTAAATTTTTAGGTAATTTTGAGATGTAGGCATTTAGGGACTAAGGACACTGCTATGGTCAAAGAGAATAGAAAGAAATGAGAATTGTATAACTAGGTAACACAATAAATGAGTAATAAATGATCATTTCCTTCCTTCTAGCTCAAATGATGCCTTCCCTGAAGTTAGCTTGTTTTTATCTCATGTAAAACTTTATCTTCGTACTTTTACTGTATTTATAACTTTATACCATATATTAGAGTTTTTAAAGTCTGTGTTATATCTCCCATACTGAGCTGTATGCCCCTAAAGGACAGGATCTGTTTTATTATTGTACCTTGTCCTTCTGCCTGTCCTCTCCAATTAATCTGGTTTGCATATACCAGATAATCAATGTCTGATTTCATTTTTTTCATAAGGTAAAAGCTCAATCTTCCTTTTTTCCCCAAAATGTAAGTCTGGTCCCCTGGCTTAGGAACAAGGTAATACCTTCTCTGAAGAAGAGTAACTTGATGCTGAGTAGGTTGAGCTATTTGAAGATTTCTTAGGAGAGTGACAGAAATCCTTACTTGGCTGTTCCATGTTCTTTAAAGATGTCACCAAACCTGGCTTTCCTAGTTCTCCAAAGAAAGAATCACCCAGATTACCATGGGCAAGTGGCCATGATTTGGAAGTCACCACCCACTTGCCTTTCCACAGGCAGAAACAAAGCCAATAATGTGGCATTGAAGGATGACATCTCAGGTAACTACCCTCATACAATCTGCCTTTGTGAAGAAAGGTGCATGCACTGATGTTATCAAATAACATGATGACCAGAGTAGCTGGTCCCACAAAGACCACAGACTGGAGATCTAGGTGTCACTGTCTCTAGGGCTGGAATGACAGACATCACCACCCACTCAGTTGTCCAAGCCAGTAGCCTGGGGCTTATCTTTGACTCTGACTTGTCTTTAATATTCATCTAATCACTAGGTCTTGTTGATTTTTGAATCAGACCACTACCCTCCATTCCTACTGGCAAACTTCAAATCACTGTCAGCCTTGTCTCCATTATCGCAGTTGCCTCTTGTCTTATTCTGCCATCAGCTTTGTTTCTCTCCAAATCTTTCTCCACAGGAAAGCAGAATTTTTCAA
This sequence comes from Cacajao melanocephalus, assembly GCA_963573385.1. NCBI lineage: Eukaryota > Metazoa > Chordata > Mammalia > Primates > Pitheciidae > Cacajao > Cacajao melanocephalus. Next base: position 28,688 of record CAUYLG010033266.1, on the reverse strand, counting down.
AATCAAATTATAATTGTATCATCTTCTTATTTAAAATCTTTCAGTGGCTTTCCACTGTTTTCAGAATAAGGTTCAGCCTGTGAAAATGGCTTACAACAGAACAGAAAACCAAATACAGCATGTTCTTGTTACTGAAAGGGGCCCTGATCCAGATCCCAAGAGAGAGTTCTTGGATCTCATGCAAGAAAGAATTCAGGGTGAGTCCCTAAAGTGAAAGGAAGTTTAAGAAAGTAAAGGAATAAAGAATGGCTACTCCACACGCAGATCAGCTCTGAGGGCAGCTGGTTGCCCATATTGTAGTTGTTTATTATACACTAAACAAGGGGCGGATTATTCATACCTCCCTTTTTTAGACCATGTAGACTAACTTCCCGACGTTCATGGTATTTGTACACTGTCATGATGCTGGTGGGAATGTAGCAGTGAGGACGACCAGAAGGCACTCTCATTGCAATCTTGGTTTTGATGGATTCTTCACTGCAACCTGTTTTATCAGCAAGGTCTTTATGACCTGTATCTTGTGCTGAGCTATCTCATCCTGTGACTAAGAATGTCTTAACTTACTGGGAATGCAGCCCAGGTCTTAGCCTTATTTTGCCTAGCCCCTATTCAAGATGGAGTTGCTCTGTTTTAAACACCTCTGACATTCTCACTTACAAGTGTGAGCTAAATGTTGAGCACACATGGACCTAAACATGGAAATAACAGACACTGCAGACTACTAACTAGAGTAGGGAGGAAGGGGTGGTGTGGGTTGAAAAACTGTTAGGTGAAACATAGCCATGTAACAAACCTGCCACCTACCTGGGTGCAATATATCCACGTAACAAACCTGTACATGTACCCCCATATCTAAAAGAAAAGGTTATTATTATTTTTTAAAGGCTTACAATGCTCCCTATGACCTGGCCCCTGCCCAACTCTTCAGTGTCATCTGTTAATCACTCTCCCTCCAACAGTGTTTCAGCCAAACTCAACTATTCTGTTTCTCCATCATGCATTTGCATATATTGTACCTTCTGCCTCTTCACGTCTCTTGACCCAGTTAAGGGGCACTTTTATCCTCTTAGCTTTCAACTAGGGTTCACCTCATCCAAGGAGTCTTTGACCCACTTTGCCCAAAATCTTGGTAAAGTTCTCCTTCTGCGTGCTCCCACAGCACGCTGAATCACTTCACGCATAGCACACACCCTACCATATCAGAGTTGCCTCTTTTGCTTGTGCATTCCCCACCAGACTGTAGGCTCAGTGAAATCATAGGCCATATCTTGTTCATCCACATATCTTAACCTCCCTCAGTGGCCTGGCACGTAACAGGCACTGAATAATCTTTCTTGAATGAACAGAAGACAGCAGATTGAAGCACCTGGAGGAGAAATCTTGAGCAGCAGAGACACTGGGATGCAGCCATTTCGGACGAGATGAAAAAAGTTTCAAAATCCTCTGAGTCTGGGGCATGCGAGACACAGTCCAACCTCTCCTTGGCCTCAGCCCCGCCCCGTTTCTTTCACGCAGAACTCAACTCACACCTCAGCGTTAGTGACTGCTTGTGACTTCATGCAGGTGTGATGAAGTCGTTCAAGGCCATGCTCTGGGCTGAAGGCACTTTGATCTTCCCGAAGGGGTGAAAGAGCGAGGGGACAGGAGAGTGGGCGTCCTGCTTTTGAGCTCATAGTTATTATCCTCCCTGAGAATCAGTGCACCAGTTCGTCTAGACAACCGGACGCCATGAGTACGTCATCAACTAGTGACGGGTGAAGCGGGTGGTGGGAGGGGGCAGGCAGAGATCCGCGAAGGAAGTGACGTAAAACGAGCGCCACAGAGAACGCGAGCCGGAAGCCCAAGGAGGACATGGTCCCTCGGCGCCTCCTGTTGGTTGGGGAGGGGAATTTCTCCTTCGCCGCCGCTCTGAGCGAGACCCTGGATCAGAGCACTCGTCTTACCGCCACCTGCCTGCAGCTCCCGGCCGAGCTGGCTCGGGATCCGGTGGCCCGGGAGAATCTGCAGTGCCTGCGCGAGCGAGGTAGTGAGACCCCGCCTCTGCGAAGCCCCGCCCAGTTGCCGGCACGTCCCAAACTGGAAAGGGTGGGGGCGTCGGGTTGTAATACACATGGAGATGGTTCTTGATCGTCCCACGGATATTCACGTACAGCCAGCTTTGTGCCCAAACTTGGGCTGGTCTGCACGGTTTAAGTTAGGAAGAGTTTTTCTGTTCCATGCCTTAAGACATCCTCCTGTCTATATTTTGCGCCCCCAAACTATCTTTGCCAGGTATTGACGTACGTTTCGGCGTCGACTGCACCCAGCTGTCAGATGTCTTTGAACTGCATGACAGGGAATTTGATCAGATTTATTTCAACTTTCCGCACTGTGGACGCAAAGCTGGCGTAGCTAAGAACAGGGAACTGCTTGCCAAGTTTTTCCAAAGGTGAGGAAAGGAGAGCCCTCACAAGTGAAATGTTTAAGATGTCCATAACATAGTTACTGCACCCAAACGTAAGGCACACGTGTAAGCTACTATGATGTGTTTAGAAGAGAATATAAAGCCCAAAGGAACCCCCAATTTAGTTGCGAAGACAGATATATAAACTCTAAATGCTAAATGAAAGTACAAATAGTGTATCTTGGGCGTGTAAAAGAGGATCATTTATTTTTGATAATGCAAAATAATGAGAGCCATATAGTCTAATGGCTAAGAACGTGCGGTTAGAAACCAGACTGCCTGGATTCAAATTCCACTTAACAGTTGTGATATTTTAAGCAAGCTTACTTAATCTTTACATGCTTCTGTTTCCTCAACTGTAAACTAGGGATATTAATAGTAATTAACTGGGCCAGGCGTGGTGGCTCACCCCTGTAATCTCAGCACTTTGGGAGGCTGAGGTGGGTAGATCACCTGAGGTCAGGAGTTTGAGACCAGCCTGGCCAATGTGTTGAAACCCCGCCTCTACTAAAAATACAAAAATTAGCCAGACGTGGCGGCACACCCCAGTAGCCCCAGCTACTTGGGAGGCTGAGGCATGAGAATCACTTGAACTCAGGAGGTGGAGGTTACAGTGAGCTGAGATCGTGCCACTGCACTCCAGCCTGGGCAACAGAGGGAGACTCTATCCCCCCACCTCCAAAAAACAAGTAACAGCCTCCCTCATAAAATTATTGTGAATTTAAAACAGTGCTCTACATGATTATATCACAAGATATGATACTATTGGAGGTGTCCGATGGGGCATAGCTGTCAGTAAACTTTTGACAGGCAGTATTTTAAGCTAGTATTTGGATTGGAAGAGGGCAGTGAAAAGAACTTTCTAAATGGGAAGAAACAGCCTAAGCAGTGAATCATGTATAGGAATTGTGCAGGTATTGACCTTTCTGTGACATACAGATGAACAACACAAATGCAAAGCAGACCCTGGTCAGCCAATAGTATCCGTTAGTGGGTTGAACATTTAATTTACATTTGCATTTGCTTCCAGCTACTTTCTTTGTATTTTGGGGGTCTAATAGATTTTTGCACATAGGTATGATTGGATTTTAATTATTGCACAGGCAAACCTTGCGTATGTTGCCAACTCCTGTGGTAATTTCCACTTGTTTATGATAATTGGTTGGTGTTTCTTTTCTCCCTATTAGCTGTGCAGATGTTCTTGCAGAGGAAGGAGAAGTCCACGTGGCATTATGTAGAGGACAAGGTGGAACTCCTGTGGATAAGCCCCAGAGAGAATGGCACAACAGCTGGCAAGTGGTTGCCATGGCAGCCCTGGGTGGGCTCATTTTAAGTGATGTGTATCCATTCAGCTGTAAAGCTGTGCCAGGGTACAAGTGCACTGGATATAGGTAGGTAATAGCATAAATCTAAACCTTCTGCTTTTTCATCTGTCTCACTAATGATAACAAAATCTCGTAGACAAGACTTATAGGCCCTGCCAATTAACTGATTCAGTCTCTAAAAATACTTGTTTATTTTAATAATGACAGACTTCATACTGGTGTCTGTTTTGCCAGGAGTCAAGTTAAGTCCTTTCATGTAGAAGGTGCGTTGAACCATGTCTTCACCAGGAGCTTACCCTTTGAAGGTTCTCAACCCAGAATTTTCAGGATCAAACTGGGTAACCAGTGGTTTTCCTTTCAAGAACCAGAAGCACTTGTAGGAAAGTTGAACAGGTAACTGGAAGTCACTTTCATCTCCAGTCGTATCCTGATTGTCTTAATGGCAACCATATATTGAATGGATGGTGCATAAATTGTTAGTGATGTTGGTGCTATGTTTATTTGTCAGTCTGGCCTCCCTAAGCTTCTTTAGAATTAAAAATTGTCATATTTTCTGATATATTATAGGGATGGTGGCTGTCAGTGTTCTGAAATACCTATCTCTTTCTCCTTATGGTAGATGATTTCTTTGTTTCCTTTCAAGATCATTTTAAGAATAATTCTTTTGTATCCAGCTATTTGTGTTTTAATTCTAGCTACATTATAATTATTTACTGTTTTAAGTTAGAAAAATTATTTTTGTATGTGTTTAAACAGGGGTTTCCTGGAAGCACCTTCATGTCATCCTATCAAAACCATAAATGAGAAACTCATTGCTGAATTAGGCAAAGCTTTCCCTCTAAAAAGGCTGAAGTGTTCCTTCCCTTTGCTGTCACAGGAAGGTGCCAGTGTTCTTCCTTTCTGGAATTGTGACTTTCTATCAGCTGCTTTTTGGATTAGTCTCCATGAAGATAACTCAAATTCTGAGTCTCTGACTAGTGGGACATCACAAGATGTGGAAGACTTTCTAGTGTCATTTTCAGAACTTAGCCTTCTCAAGAATCCTGGAAGAGATGGTAAAGAAGAAGCTTGTGAAGGAATCTGTGGCCAGGCTAAGGTCTGCCTTAGACCTTCTCTCCTAGTTCATGTTCAAGATGTCATCGAAGTACCAGACTTCCTCTCAGGTTCTCTGCACATCCTCAGTGGACCTGTCTTTCAGAAGTGCCGCATTTTGCCTTTCACAATGCCAGCATTTCATGAGACTTTATTTATCCTTGGGTTTAATAAAAATCTGAAGGATGGCTGTCTTCAATCACTGCTGGATCATCTGAAGGACATTGTAGATAGCCTGATGACTCAGACATCGCCAGAGAGCTCTAAGCTGAGCAGTTTAGTTCAATTTGTCCTTCAGTCAAATGGAAAGGATTATATGATTCTTGTAAAGACTCATAATTTTAGCCCAGATTGTACTGAGGATCTAATTATTGGGTCTGTCACCACATCTGCAACAAGCATTATACATAAAGACCAGTGTTTTGTGTTTGTGTCAATGAACTTGGACTTATTAGCCATGCTTGTCTGGCGTATCTCTGACTGGAGAATGTTGTGGACGTTTGATAACCGTTTCCTGAAAAATTTCGTCCCTGGGAAAATAGAACCCTTTAAAAGTCATTCTCTGTATCCTCCATGTTATGTCCATGATATTAGTTTTTGGATAGATGAGAAGAAAGGATTTGATGAACTAGAGTTTCACACTGTGGCCCGTGCAGTGTCCCAGGACACTGTTATATCCATACAGTTTCTTAGCCGTTATCAGCATCCAAAGACTCAACAGGTCAGTCTCTGCTATAGATTGACCTACCAGACCTGTGACAAGGCCCTCACCCAGCAGCAGGTAGCATCAATGCAGTCCCAGTTTAGGAAGGAGATTGAACAACGCCTATATGTTACACCTCGGTAGTTTAAATTCTTTTCTACAGTGTGATCCTACGTTGGCGGGGATGTGGAGGAAAATGACCAACTTCTAACCAGTAGTCCTTTCTGGATTTTTAAAAAATCTTTTACTTTGTGACCACAGCTGCTGTTGGTTGATCCTAAAGATACCTTGACTCTATCACTTCAACTTATAGGTTATAATGTGATTGGTGACATTTGGCGTTGTGCAATATTTGGTCCTGAGAAGTGACTGAAACAATAAGCAAAACAGCATTTTGTACTCCAGATGCTCTATTGCTGAAGAAGGCTGTACAACTTAGGAGTCTCATTAAATATACATATGTTTTCCACACTGTAAATTATTCTTCCCTCAACTTTCTTGCTTCATTTCATTAAATCACCTTATGAGAATAATTTTTGGAGTCAGACCAACATTTATTACCTTGGTAAGTTGCAAGTATTCCATATTAGTTTTGGTATTGTTATCATCATCATAATTTTAATTCTGTTGGTGACTTGTTAAAATCATGGATCGAATAAAGCATCAGATTTAGGGTTAACATTTGGATCCCCTAAAGCCCATGTTCTTTCTGCTACTTTGTTGCTTTTTTGCTAGCCTTTAACAGTAATTGTTCAACTGTGATTAAGTCTAAACGTTGCCTCTCTAGATTTTGGGGCCTTCTGTTACAAGTATCTAAGGGACACTGGAAAATTAACTTAGCCTAGGTTTCTGCAGAATGTGGTACTCTAATATGAAGTAACGTATGCTTCTGCTCATAGTTAGGCTCCACATATAGGATTATATTCTGTGAGGGACATGACTTATTTATTCTTGGAGAAAAGCATTTGGAAAGGCAAAAATGGAAGCACAGAGACAAATTAGGAGGTTATCACAGCAATGCAAATGAGATCATGATGACCTGGACCAAGGTGGTAAAATGTTGGGTTGGATAATATTTGGAAGGACTTGCTGATTAATTAAATGTTTATGTGTGGGTAAGAGAGGTGTGGGGTTAGAGAAATAAAGAAATTAAGCAGGACTCCTCAGTTTTTGACCTGGATACCTAGATTAGACGTGTCATTCACTGGGATGGAAACACTGCCATAGGAGTAAGTTTGGGGAGTGGGATGAAGAATCAAGGGATCTCTTACAGACACATCTATTGCTGAGCTCTCCACGTAGACTATTTTGCTAATTGATGGCAGGTGATGTGATTTATCCCTTTCTTCTTTCCTCAATAGTGCTTGGTACGTGGAGGAGGTAGTGTTTGAGCTGGATCTTAAAACAAGGGCAGGTAGGGTGTGCATTTCAGGCAGAGGGCATCCATGAACAGAGATATAGATAAGGGAGCATTTGGGGGCACTTTCTAGGCTAGTTAGCTGGAATGTAAAGTGTGAATAGGAAAGTAGTGGGAGATAATATTCTAAAGGTAGGTTGGGGCTGGAGTTCATGCAAGACCAAATGCTAGAGTAAGGAGTTTGTACTTTATTTGGTAGGCAATAAGAAAAAATCTGATTTTTTACTAAGGAAGTGACACTGAGTAGTGCTTTGGAAAATTAACCAAATAACGTTGTGCAGAATGAATTTGAGATGAGTGATCCCTGTGAAGATCTAGGTAGAGAGGTAGGGAGGGACCTTCATTAGAATTAAATGAAAAGGAGGAGATGGGTATATGAGATACAGCTAGGCTGAGTGAGGTGGCTCCTGCCTATTAATCCCAGCACTCTGGGTGGCTGAGGCAGGTGGATCACTTGAGGCCAGGAGTTACAGACCAGCCTGGCAATCATGGCAAAACCTAATCTCTACTAAAAATACAAAAATGAGCCAGCATGGTGGTGCACACCAGTACTGTCTGCTACTTGAAAGGCTAAGCAATTACAATCTCTTGAACCTGGGAGGCGGAGGTTACAGTAAGCTGAGATTGTGCCAGTGTCAGCCTGGGTGACCAAGGAAGACTCTGTCTTAAAAAAAAAAAAAAAAAAAAGATAGCTAAGCTGGATACTTGAACTTGGTAACTAATGACTGCATGGCTTGCAGGAATTGAGCAATATGATCAATTTTCATTTTCAATACTTAGGAATTTTTAGTAGGAAATCACAACCTTCTGGGACCTTGTCAAGGTTAGCGTTCCCTCTATACAGTTACTGGCATGGAGCTCCACAGGGTAGGATATAGCTCTGTGATTAGGGGAGTGGATAGAGTGTCAGGATTAGATGAATGACCCCCAAAAGTCACAGGTACGATATTATCAACGTGCTAGTATAAAAAGAATTGTAGGAAATGAAGACCTTTCACCCGATCTGGTATGGGCTTTCTGGTAAGATAGTCCTGGGCTGGAATAAAGCTCTACCATTTACTAGCTCCAAGTTTATTTAGTTTCCTGATCAATAAAACAAGGTGGTTGTATTAAATTTAAAAAGGATAAAATATGTAAAATGTCTACCACAATGCTGAAGTAGCAATGACAGTGATGGACGTTTGATTCAATTTGCCACACAGAATTTCATCAGTCTACATTATGCCATTACCGGTTTGTCAGTCTGAAGCAGTTTTTAGCTACAGGCTGTCTCTGTCGCTGTCACCAAAATACAAAGAAGGCAAGGTGTTAAAAATGACATTTTAAGGACTTCTCTTTTAGTAGATAGCTATGCTATGATTGTTTACTGAATACTTAACATCTCACTATGTAGATTTCTTTAATCACTTTCTATTTGTGCTTTCATTTAAATAGGGGAGCTGAGGTGTTTTGTGTGTGTGTTGTGTGTATGTTTTTGAGAATGGAGAATGTTGAAAAGTGAAGGAGGAGAGGGTTGGAGGAAGGTAGGAATGGCCAGAGTTACAGAGTTAGAAGTAGGTCGATGGGACAGCCCAGAAACTCAAGACTCAGGTTCTATTTCTCCGCCACTCGAGGATCTGCCCCAATTGGCCCAGTAACTCTATAATTTAGTCTTTTCTGCGCATGTCAAGATCTTTTGTCCCTCGGCGGACACCGTTTGCCAGCCGAGACTATGTCTTCGCGCTCACCGACTTCATAGGGTGCCGAATTCTGTCCTTTTCCCCCAGGCTTGCCATGGCGAGCCGAGGGGCTCGGCAGCGCTTGAAAGGCAGCGGGGGCAGCGGTGGGGACACGGCCCCGGCCGCGGACAAGCTGCGGGAGCTGCTGGGCAGCCGTGAGGCGGGCGGCGCGGAGCACCGGACTGAGTACGTGTGCGGCGCGGCAGGGGCGTGGCCGGCCGGGAGGCCGGCGCGGCTGGAGGGTCTCAGCAGTGTCGCGCGGGGGCTCCGTCTGGCCTGGCCTTCCCGCGGAAGGCCCGGGCTCCCTCTTCAGCTAGGTCCTATTGCTCTGCCTGGGCGGGTCAGCATTCGGTCTTCCCTCACCTTAGATCCCGTCACTGCAGGTCCCCCTCTTTTGTAAAACAGCCTTGGAGTGCGGGTCTGTGATGCTCCTGGCCCAGGCCTAGAGTGGGCACAGCATCTGTGGGAGATGTTGACAGGATAAAAGAATAAACCTTTTACGGCTGTTCCTCACAGCTCCTTTTATTCTCCGTCAAGTTCCGACCCTTTACTGGGCCCACCCAATCCGCCACCACCCCTTCCCAAACCTGGGAGGCAGCAGGTTAGAACTGCATTAAAGAAGCTGTCAGCATATGGAATTGGAGTAGGCTATAGGTACCTTGCACCTAGGCTTCTGTTTGAACTTAAGGGGTAATGAATAAAGCCATGAAAAGCAATGACCTTGCTAAGAAAAGAAAATGAGAATGACAGCTTTGTGGCCTTCAAGTGAGTGATTAGTTGGCTTGGGATAAATGGACTGTCGAAAATGCAAGGAGCTAACTAGCGTATGAGTTAATTTATGCCTTAAAAGCAGGAAGTGAAAGGAATGATAGAGTGGTTAAAGTCAATTCTTCAGAAGGCCAAGGCAGGAGGATTACTTGAGCTGAGGAGTGTAAGTCCAGCCTGGGCAACACAGCAAGACCCTATCTCATAATTTTATTTTTTATTTTGAGATGGAGTTTTGCTCTTTTCGCCAAGGCTGGAGTGCTATGGCGCGATCTCTGCTTACCGCAACCTCCGCCTAGCAAGTTAAAGCGATTCTCCTGCCTCAGCCTCCCGAGTAGCTGGGATTACAGGCATGCACCACTACACCTGGCTAATTTTTGAATTTTTAGTAGAGACAGGGTTTCTCCATGTTGGTCAGGCTGGTCTTGAACTCTCGATCTCAGGTGATCCACCTGCCTTGGCCTCCCAAAGTGCTGGGATTACAGGCATGAGCCACTGCGCCTGGCCACAATTTTTTTCTTAAAAATCTACATTATTTATTCACTTTACTGAGAAAGAACAATTAGCCATTCACCTTTTTAGGTGAATAATTTAAGTGCTTTGATGTCCCTTGTCCTTTTTGCCCTTTCTATCTAGATTTAGGTCTTCTGATTAGTAGGTCCTTCCTGACATACTTTTTTTTTTTTTTTTGCTGCTGAACAGGTTATCTGGGAACAAAGCAGGACAAGTCTGGGCACCCGAAGGATCTACTGCTTTCAAGTGTCTGCTTTCAGCAAGGTTATGTGCTGCTCTCCTGAGTAACATCTCTGACTGTGATGAAACATTCAACTACTGGGAGCCAGTAGGTGATTTCTTTAGCTTTCACTTTTTGTTCTTGATTTTGCAGCATAGGAGTTATTAACAGTCGAGAGACAAATAATACACAAGTGTGACTACTAGTAAAATAACTGTATTTTCTTTAAAAAAAAAAAAAGGCAAAAAACAGGCCTGGTGCGGTGGCTCATGCCTGTAATCCCAGCACTTTGGGAAGCTGAGGCAGGTGAATCACCTGAGATCAGGAGTTCGAGACAAGCCTGACCAACATGGTGAAACCCCGTCTCTACTAAAAATACAAAAATTAGCTGGGCGTGGTGGCAGGCGCCTGTAATCCCAGCTACTCGGGAGGCTGAGGCAAGAGAATCACTTGAACCTGGGAGGCGGGGGTTGCAGTGAGCCGAGGTCAAGCCATTGTACTGCAGCCTGGGCAACAGAGTGTTACACGGTCAAAAAAAAAAAAAAAAAAAAAAAAAAACAAAGCAGAGATGACGGCTATGTCACCCAGGCTAGTCTTGAACTCCTGGGCTCAAGCAATCCTCTCGCTTTGACCTCCCAAAATGTTGGGATTACAGGCATGAGTCACTGCACCTGGCCAGTAACTTGTGTTCACTTTTGTATTCTAAGCAGTTGATGTAGCTGCTACTGAAGGCTGTAGGGAATTTAGCTGGTTTACACAAAGGTGTAATTTGTAATTTTCTTTTCAGTTTTTTAAAATGAAAATAATACCTAGAGTTGGTTTTTAAAGCTAACAACTACTAAAAAACCTAAAGGAAAAACAGTAGCTTTCTATTCTACTTCCTGTGTCCAAATCCTACTTTCCAGAGGCAACCACTTTCTTTCACTTTTTAAGTTATGCTTTCTGATGGTTACCAAAATAGTATTACTAAATAGTATGCTTCTATTGCTATTTCTTGATTTATGCATTATCTGTTGACTTCTATTATAGAAAATTCAGAGGTAAAATTTTCTGATCACATTTTGAATTCAAAAAGTGAAGAAAGAACGTTAAGTGTAGGTTGTTTAAGGAAAATATAAAATTTAGAGGTTTTCTGTTTTGGCTAAAAAGTATTGAGAACAAATAAGTAGAAGGTAAAATTCAAGCTTTCAGTGTTGACCAAACAGCAATCTTGTAAAATTTATAATGTCTTAATATTGTAAATATTGGGTTATTTTGATTCCTTTTTTATCCATCAATTCCAAATCTTGTTGAGAATGTCAGCATTACTGTGTACCTTGTCTCTTTAAAAAAATTTTTTTTGAGACAGAGTCTTGCTCCATCGCCCAGGCTGGAGTGCAATGGCATGATCTGGGTTCACTGCAACCTCTGCCTCCGGGGCTCAAGTGATTCTCCTGTCTCAGCCTCCCAAATAGCTGCGACTACAGGCATGCACCACCATACCATACTAATTTTTGTGTAGAGGTGGAGTTTTGTTGTGTTGCACAGGCTGGTCTTCAATTCGCTCAAGCAGCCTGCCTGCCTTGCCCTCCCAAAGTGCTGGGATTATAGGCATGAGCCACTGTGCCTGGCTTGCCTTTGTCTTTAATATTTCTACTCAGAAACTTGCATCTGCTTACCAGAGATTTTTGGCCAGTATAACCCTGAATCTATCTGTTTTGTATTTTTAGACACACTACCTCATCTATGGGGAGGGGTTTCAGACTTGGGAATATTCCCCAGCATACGCCATTCGCTCCTATGCTTACCTGTTGCTTCATGCCTGGCCAGCTGCATTTCATGCAAGAATTCTACAAACTAATAAGGTAAGGACAGACCTACCTGCAAGAAATCACAATTGATTAAGAGGTGAGTCTCTAGTATAGTTTTGAGAAAAGGACAAAATAGATTGGTAGTTAAAAGGGAACTTTTTTTTGAAGAAGAATCATTTATTCATTCATCATTCAACAAGCATTAATGGAACAGCTTTTATTTGGTAGACACTGTATTAAGTGCTGTGGCTATAACAGTAACCAAGTCACTGACTTAATGAAAGTTGTGGTTTAGTGGAGAAGATGAACATTGAACAAGTCATTCTAAATATAGTGGGTCTTATGCAGGAAAAGTACAATGTGCAACGGAATAGCGTATTAGGAGGGCCTAATTTAAGTAGAGTGCTGAGAAATAATTAGGTGTTAACTGGGACCTACCTAACCTGATTAGTGTTCAGAAATTTGATTATGATGTGTCTCGGTGTGGATTTCTTTGGGTTTGTCTCGTTTGGAGTTTATTCAGCTTCTTGAATCTTTAGGCTTTTTCCTTTTGCCAACTTTGGAAAGATTTTAGTTTTTATTTATTTTTTTTGAACACTTTTTCATCCCTGTCCTTTTTCCTCTTTAGAACTCTGATGATGTGAATGTCAGATCTTTTGTTTTTAGTCCCCCAGGTTCCTGAGACTCTGTTTTCAGTTTATTTTCTCTCTGTTGTTCACACTGAGTAACTTCTGTTCTTCTATCTTCCCCTTCACTGATTCTTTCCTCTGTCCCCTCTTCCAATGTTGAGCCCATCCATTGCATTTTTAGTTTGTTCTATGTATATTTTCAATTTTAAAATTTCTGTTTGGTTTTTCTTTATATCTTCTAATTTTTTTACTGAGACTTTCTGCTTTTTCATTTGCTTCAAGCATATTCTTAATTATTCACTGAAATATTTTTACAAAGTCTGCTTTAAATTTTGCTAGATAATTCTAACAAATTCTGTCATCTTGGTATTGGAATCTATCGATGGACTTTTTTCATTCAGTTTGAGATCTTCCTGGTTTTTGGTATGGACATTTAAGGTATTGCATTATGAGATTCTGGATTATTCATGGGCTCAGCATGCTTTCTTCGCACTGTTGTGCTCCCCTGGATCTTGTTTAAGCCTTCTGTTTTAGCTGGCTTCTTTTGATACTACTTTCCACTAACCCAGCAGGGAAAGAGTGTTAGTGGGAAGTCTCTACCTTGTTACCACCAAGTGGAGGTAGAACTTCAGGTTCCCTACCAGGCCTCCACTGACATCTGAGGAAGGGGGTCTTTTTTTGTTATTGCTGGGAAAGGGTAGGAGGTCTTGCTCCCTACTAGGCCTCCACTGATACCACCCCACAGGTAGAGTAGAAGCATCTTGACAGATTGGAGTTGGGTATAGAAGTCCAGCCTCCCTAAGTGGTTGCCACTGACAACATGATGGGGGAGAGACTCATTACTATCAGTGGGGATGAAAGACCTGGCTTCCTTACTGATGCATGGGTGGGAGCGGGTATTTGTCCTGACTAGAGTAGTTATTGTGTGAAAGTGTTTTCATCATGCTAGGCTATCCGTTTCTTGGTCCTTTGGCTACAGAGCCGATCTTGGTTGTAGTATTTTTGTTTTCTGTGCCCACTGGCATTTTCAGTTGCCAGCTTCTTTAGCTTCATGCCTAGAATACGCCAAGCAAAAAGAAAACCCATGGAATTTACCACTGTGTTGTCCCTCATGTCCCAAATTCTGTAGCCAGCCTGCTTTCTTCTCTCCACCTTCAGAGTCTTCTTAGGTTAAATATATTGTCCAGAGTTTTTGGTGGTTTTTTAAGTTGTTTTAAATATAGTGTCCACGAATAGAAGAAAAGTCCATTTTCCATGAAGCAGAAGTCCCTAATTAGAGAACTGAAGGATAAGCACGAGTTGTCTAGGTAAAGGAAGAGTGGGAATGAGGGAGAAAGTTGGGAACAGTCTTCTAGACTGATGGCCCTGAGGATGGGAAGAAGGACAGCATGGCCTTCTTGTATAAACAGGTTTGACACTTGAAAGAGAGGGTGTGGTGGAATAGATTAGATGAGACTGAGAATTAAGAAGATGCCAGATTTCTACAAGACCTGGTAGGATCTATTAAGATATTAGACTGTTGTTCTTTTTCCCCCAAGTCTGTTGTGTGAAGCCACCGAAAGGTTTTAGACAAAAGAGGTATGATTGCATTTGCATTTTAGAACGATCAGAAAGATAGCACCTGCAGAAAGTGACGGAAATACTGTCCCTCCCTTCCCTATCTAGTATCTCATTTCTGGTTTTTTGTTTTGTTTTGTTTTGTTTTTTGATGAGATGAAATCCTGCTCTGTTGCCCAGGCTAGAGTGCAGTGGTGCAATCATAGCTTACTGCAACCTCTGCCTCTCAGGTTCAAGCAATTCCCATGCCTCAGCCTCCTGAGTAGTTGGGATTGCAAGCATGAGCCACCACACTTGGCTAATTTTTTTGTATTTTTAATAGAGACAGGGTTTCACCATGTTGGCCTGTCTGGTCTTGAACTTCTGACCTCAAGTGGTCCACCTGCCTTGGCCTCCCAGAGTGCTGGGATTATAGGTGTGAGCCACTGCACCTGGCCTCATTTCTGTTTTTTTTTTGAACTTGTCAAAGGAAAGATAATAAAGGGTGAAGGACTCAGTAGAAAACTAACAACATGCTTGCTATGCAGAGGATTTTTATTTCCACTTGGATATCTGCTATCACTTCAAATTTTACATGTTCGACACAGAATTCTTCCTCTTCTCTAATCCTCTTACGTCACTGATGTGCACAGCAAGTGAAACGGAAAGCAAGATTTCTCTTCTTCTCTTGGTCTTAATTCTGATCTCCTTTTTCCTAGCCACCTGGCAAAGGGGAATTGTAGCTTAGCGAGTCACAGCCCCAGCATCATAACGCTGAGTAGAGAAGGATGGTTGTTTCTGAGAGACTGTGTGGTAACAATCGGCACCTCTAGTGATAGCTACCTTCTCAATCTCTTGCTACCCCAAATGAAAGCACCTTTGTATTGTCTCTTCTTGGACCTGTTTGTGAATTTCTCTGAAGTGTACACTCAGGAGTGAGATCCCACACATAGACCCATGGGCTTACTTAATCTCAAAGTTCTGCCAGATTGCTTTCCAGATGGCTGTACAACTTTTATGTTCCCTGCAGCAGTTCTCCAGGTTCCATCTTCCTCACATCTCCTGAGCGTTTGATGTTTCTGACTTTCTCATGTATGTGAAATGCTTCTCATTTTAATTGAATTTCTCTGATAACTAGTAAAGTGGAGCATTTCTTCATATATTTATTACTTATTTAGAGCTTGCTTTCTGTGAATTATACATTCATATCCTTTGTCTATTTTTCTGTTTCATTCTTCCAATTTGTAGATATTCTCATTAGTAACCCCCTATGGGTTATAGATATTGTATATATTTTCTCTTCCACTGTTACCTCTCTATTACCTTTGTCTGTGGTCCTTTGTTGAACAGTAATCTTTAATTCAATATGGTCAAACCAATCTATTTTCCTCTTGTGTTTGGTGGGTTTAGGGTCTTTCTAAAAGAAATCCTCCTTCACCACAGGTCATAGAGATATTCTTCTGTATTTTCTTCAGTTAGCTTATTAGCTTTTGTTTTCTTTTTCTGAAATGGAGTCTCACTCTGTCACCCAGGCTGGAGTGCAGTCGTGCAATCTTGGCTCACTGCAACTTCCGCCTCCCAGGTTCAAGCAATTCTCCTGTGTCAGTCTCCTGAGTAGCTGGGACTACAGGCATGTGCCACCGTGCCCAGCTAATTTTTGTATTTTTAGTAGAGAAGGGGTTTTGCCGTGTTAGCCAGGCTGGTCTCAAACTCCTGACCTCAGATGATCCACCAGCCTTGGCCTCCCAAAATGCTTATATTCAATTACCTTTTAATTTTATCTTTTACATGTAAGGCTTTAATTATTTGAAGTTTATTTTATAAATTGTGGAAAGATCCAGCTTTATTTTTTACTATGTGGTGAGCTGGATTTTTTAGCACCATCTGCCAGATAACCCACCTTTTTCCTTCTCATTTGTAATACCACCTCTGTCATACACCTCATACCTGTATGTATATGGGTTCTTTCTGGCGTCTTTATTCTTTGTCTTTGGTCAGTTTACTACCATATTGCTTTTATTATTGTGGCTTTGTAATGTATGTCAGTATCTGGTGGATTAATTTCTCACTTTATCCTTTTTAAAATTTGTATTTTAAAAATCATCTTAGAATCAGTTTGCCCTTCACCCAAATTTTGCTAGGTTTTGATTAGCATTATACTGAATTTACATATTATTTTGACAATGAATACTTTTATTTTACTTTATTTTATTTTTTGAGAAGGGTCTTGCTCTTTTGCCCAGGCTGGAGTGCAGTGGTGCAGTAATAACTTACTGCAGCCTCAAACTCCTGGGCTCAAGGGATCCTCCCGCCTTAGCCTCTTGAGTAGCTAGGACCACAGACATATGCCACCACATCCAGCTAATTTTAAATTTTTTTATAGACTTGGAGTCTTGCTATGTTGTCCATGCTGGATTTGAACTCCTGGCCTCAAGCAAACCCCTTGCCTCAGTCTCCCAAAGGGTTGGGATTACAGGCGAGTGTCACTGCACTCAGCAGAATTAACGCTTTTACAGTGTTAAGACATTCTGTCCCTAAAATGATTTATTTATCCATTTAGTCAAGTTTTCTATGTCTTTTAATAAATTTTTTTACACTTGATCTTACCTAAAGGCCAAGAGGTGATAATTTTTTTTAAAGTATTTATTTCAGTCTTGTGAAGTCTGATAGGTTAATGCCTAGATTCTTTGCACTTTTTGTTGTGATCGTAAATAGTGTCTTGTTTTCTTTTATTTTTATCTTAATACTGAATGTCTTGCTGAATTTCCTTATTAGTGTCAGTGGTTCGTCAGGTGAAGCTTGTGGGTTCTCTTTCATCTTTGTATATTAAGTTTAGTTTCTTCCATTCTATTACCTCATTTTATTTTTGTGTCATTGTGCTCTGACTAGAACTTCCAGTTGAATATTAGTAGGGGGTGATGTTGTTTGTCCTGCTGTCAAACAGAATTCTTATATTAATTCATGTTAAATTTTAACTTTCTAAATATGTATATGTACTCTCTCCAATTAGATGAGAAGTCCTTAAATGTATAAACTTTGTACTAAAATTATCTATGTTCCTAATAGCATCTAGAACAGTGCTCAGTATATAATAAGTAGGCTTTCAGTATATATTTTTATTGAATTAATGAATGAATCTGGGCATTTACAGAATACTTTATACTAGTCTTTAAAACATTTGTTGCTTATAATCATGAAAATGGAAGATATTTTTCATGTTATATGCACTTACAGTTTTTTTGTTTGTTTGTTTGTTTTGAGACGGAGTCCTGCTCACTCTGTCATCCAGGCTGGAGTGTGGTGGTGTGATCTCAGCTCATTGCAACCTCCAACTCCCAGGTTCAAGCAATTCTCTTGCCTCAGCCTCCCAAGTAGCTGGGATTACAGAGGCCCGCTACCATGCCCGGCTAATTTTTTTGTATTTTTAGTAGAGATGGGGTTTTGCCATGTTGGCCAGGCTGGTCTCGAACTTCTGATCTCAGGTGATCTACCCTCCTTCGCCTCCCAAAGTGCTGGGATTACAGGCTTGAGCCACTGTACCCAGCCAGTCATACTGTATATTAAGTAGTGTTTATTTTCTGAGAAATTCAGTGCTCTTAAACATATGGTATTCTGTAGTATAAAGCTATTCAATCTAACCCCTATTTTATTATTTTTATTTTTTAAATTGATGCTGTCAACTATAGAATGAATAAAACCACATCATAGAACTTTGGAAGATAGAAGGAAAAATACTCACCTAAATCCACCAGGTTGCTATAGCTACTTTTACCATTTTATTACATTTCTTTCCAGTCTTTCCATATGCATATAGTTTCCATAGCTGTAACTGATGTATAAATAATATTGAATTGTACATTTTCACTTAATATTTTGTCATAATCAGTATCTGATATATTATGGTTGTTGAAGAAGTGCTTGTTGAATGAATGAGTGTTATATTGCAAGAATGTTTTCACTGTCTTTGTAACCATAAATTTTAATATCTGTATAATTGTCCATGTGCTAGATGTAGCCTAGTTTATTTAATCATTTCTCTATAATTGGATATTTTGTAGTTTTTAAAACAGTTTTTACTAAAACTGCAATTAACATTTTCATGAATGGCAATCCACCTTCCAACCCCGACCAGCTGGAGTGATAGAAGTAGGTATACTGATATTGAGTTAAGGAATATGAAAATTCTTGATCTATTTTGTTTTTGAAAAGAATTATAGCAATTTACAGCGTTATTGACAACAAATGAGAGCAGTCATGTTTATGAGTTTTTCTAGCTCGTATCTGTGACTTCTGTTTTCTTTTTCTGGGTTCTTTCAGATTCTTGTCTTTTACTTTTTGCGATGTCTTCTGGCTTTTGTGAGCTGTATTTGTGAACTTTACTTTTACAAGTGAGTATAAAAGTTTTGTTTCTAAAAGAGCTATGAGGAAACCCATTATTGCGTAGATTATCTCTTGTGATAGTCTAGGTGGTGATTAGAAATAGAAAACATTTTCCTTCTAGCCCCTGATATACTAATATACATATGTTTTTTTTTTAATCTGGGAGAGAAAATTTCTTTTTTTTATACTGTTTTATTGTATGCTGCTGCTAGCCTATATAAAAAAATTATCCTTGTGAAATAGATAGAAATTCATGAAAATTCAGAGAGGTAGATGTTAAAGACTGGCAAAAGTAGAAGTTTGTATATTATGGCACATGTGTTACAGGGATAAGCTTTTGTACAGGCTTCAAATTTAACTCTGTTTTGAATATCTACTGAATCCTAAGAAGTGGTTTGGAAAACCTTTGAAAGATTCATTTTACTACAGAAAGGAACAGACTTTCTGGGGTCTGAAGGGATTTGTACTTGAAGATACTCCAGTCAGCAGAGGGTCATGTTGAACATTCTGCAGACAGAATTGTTTCAAGTCTGCAGCTGCCTGGAAACACAGTTGAACCCAGCCTCCAGCCAGATCTGTTGAACCTCTTTCTATTCTTTTTTTCTTTGTTTTTGAGGCAGAGTCTCGCTCTGTCACCCAGGCTGGAGTGCAGTGGTGTGCTCTCGGCTCACTATAACCTCTGCCTTCCGGGTTCAAGCAGTTCTCCTGCCTCAGCCTCCCGAGCAGCTGGGATTACAGGCTCCTGCCACTATGGCCAGCAAATTTTTTTTTTTTTTTTTTTTTTTTTTTTTTTTTTTTTTTTTACGGGGTTTTACTGTGTTGGTCAGGCTGGTCTCGAACTCCTGACTTTGTGATCTGCCTGCCTCAGCCTCCCAAAGTGCTGGGATTACAAGCGTGAGCCACCACACCCGGTCTGAACCACTTTCTTCATAGTGGTGACGCTGGAGGAGCCAGACGTGGTACACTCGAGGGCTGGGCTGATTTGTGGGTTGGTGGGTTGTGGGTCAGCAGGGCCAGACCAAAAACTTCTTATTTTTATTTATTTTTCTCTCTTTATTTTTTTAATTTTTATTTTTCTTTCAATAGTTTTTGGGGTACAGGTGGTTTTTGGTTACATGATAAGTTCTTTAGTGGTGATTTCTGAGATTTTGATGCACTCATCACCTGTAGCTCCTGATATTAAATCTTGTTTGAAGCAAACAGTTGAAGAGGAACAGTGTACTTCTAACTACCTTTTTCTTTCCTGAGGTTCATAAATACCATATCCTCATATCATTCATTTTAATTCTGTTAATAAGTATCTAACTGGTCTTTACTTGATAGGATTTAGTTGCACCCTATTTTCAGTCCTAAGATACAGGATCGTGATTTGCCTCTGCCCTACAGCTTGGTTGATAAACTACTCCCAGTGTGAGACTCACTGCTCTTATTTGCACCCAATATGTTGTCTTTCACAAAGTACCTACCAGTTGATTGAACATTAGTTGGAACTATTAAGCATTTAAGTGTCCCAGTAATAAAAATAGCCACCTTTTTTACATGATATCTAACAAATGTCTTATTTTAATAATGCTTTAGTAATATATTTAAAGGTATTTGGACTTAATGATCATTATTAAAAACCTTTATACAGCTAAAAATGTCAGATTAAAAAAAATCTTTGGCCTTGACTCTGAGTGGAGTGGGGGAAAAAAAAATAAAGCCAGTGCTGCCTTTGAGGATTGTAACCATAACATATGGGTTTGGGCCTGAATTCAAATCCTCTACATGGTCCTTCAAGCCCTAAGCTGAGAATTTTGTTTGTTTGTTTGTTTGAGACGGAGTCTCGCTCTGTCACCCAGGCTGGAGTGCAATGATGTGATCTTAGCTCACTGTAACCTCTGCCTCCTGGGTTCAAGCAGTTCTCCTGCCCCAGCCTCCCAAGTAGCTGGGATTACAGGCTTGCACCACCACACCCAGCTAATTTTTTGTGTTTTTAGTAGAGACAGGGTTTCATCATGTTAGACAGGCTGTTTTTGATCTCTTGACCTTGTGATTGCCTGCCTCAGCCACCCAAAGTGCTGGGATTACAGGCATAGCCACTGTGCACAGCCGATAATTTATTTTAAATCATTCTGGGTTGGTAGTGCCCCTGGCATCTGGCAAAACATTTCTCTAGAGGTATGGACCCTTAATCCAAGTGTTTGAAAATTACCAGAGATAAAGTTCTAGTGAACAAGAAATTATAATAAAAATAAATCACAGAGCACAGAAGGGAGCAAGACATTATGCATGAGAATCAGCGGAAATAACAATCAATAGAAAGTTGACCTGAAAAACTTCATATTTTGGGAAATAGGAATATAAAATAGGTATATTTAATGTTTTCAAACACGTAAAAGAACTGAAAATGTGAGCAAGAAACAAGAGATGACCAGATAAAAATCAGAACTTACAAGAATTATATATGTAATATTATGTAATATCAATATTTATATAAAATTGATATTTAAAACTCAGTAGATAGTTTAAACAGCAATTTAGACATTCTTATGAGTAAACTAGTAAATTATTATGTAATATCAATATTTATATAAAATTGATATTTAAAACTCAGCAGATAGCTTAAACAGCAGATTAGACATTCTTATGAGTAAACTAGTAAATTGGAAGATCGATTTGAATAAATTACTCGAAATTCAGTACAGAGAGACCGAAAAAAAAAGGTAATATAGAAGAGGTTAAGAAATGTGTGAGCCACGGCCGGGTGCAGTGGCTCACGCCTGTAATCTGAGCACTTTGGGAGGCTGAGGCAAGTGGATCACTTGAGGTCAGGAGTTCAAGACCAACCTGGCCAACATGTTGAAACCTCATCTCTGCTAAAAATAAAAAAAATTAGCCGGGCATGGTGGCCCACACCTGTAGCCCCAGCTACTTGGGTGGTGGAGGCACAAGAATCTCTTGAACTCAAGAGATGGAAGTTGCAGTGAGCCAAGATTATGCTATTGCACTCCAGTGTGGGCAACAGAGCAAGACCCTGTCACACACACACACAAAAAGAAATGTGTAAGCCAGAGTTTAAAGCTCTGATATACATCTAATCAGATTGTAGAAGGAGATGGTAGCATAGGGAGAGGCAATATTCAGGGAATTAATAGCTGAGAATTTTCTAGAATTGATGGGAAAAAAGATGCTAAATCATAAATTTAGTAAGCCCAACATATCCCAAGCTAGATACATAAAAACTTAGTCTAGTGAAACTGTGTAAAACAGTAGGGACAAAGAAAAAGATTTAAAAAGTTTATGGAGAACTAATAAAATACCTACAAAGGAGTGTTAGGCAGTTACACTGACAGAAGACTTTCTAACAACCAGAAGACAAAAAAAGAATATCTTCAAAGTGCTGAGAGAAAATAACTCTCATCCTAAAATCGTATACGAGGTTAAGCCATCTTTTAAGACCAAGGGCTAGATACAGACTTTTCAGTTAAAAAAATAAAATAAAATGGAGAGAAAGAAAAAAAAAAAGAAAGAAGCCTGTAATCCCAATGCTTTGGGAGACTGGGGCAGGAGGGTCATTGAGGATCGCTTGAGCCTAGGAATTTAAGATCAGCCTGGGCAACATAGCAAGACCTCATCTCTACAAAAAATTAGCTGGGTGTAATGGTACATGCCTGTAGTCACAGTTACTCCTAGGCACAGGAGGCTAAGGCAGGAGGTTCTCTTGAACACTGGAGTTCAAGGAGGCAGTGAGCTGTGACCATGCCACTGCACTCTAGCCTGAGCGACAGAGTGAGGCCCTGTCTCTGGGAAAAGAAAAAAATGAAAAAAAAAAAAGGAAACCAACCAACCAACCAAAAAACCAGAATTTATCATTTAGAGATTCTCACTAAAAGAACTTCTAAAAGAGATACTTAGGAAAAAGCAAAATTATTTCAGAAGAAGCTCTGAAATGCAGTAAGGACTCTGAGCTAGGAAATGATTAACACATGGATATGTCTGAACTAACATTGACTAAGTGAAGCAGTAATAATGCCTAAATATGTTTAATTTGAGAGGTTAACACCTACAAGAAAGAAATAGAAGATATGTAGTTGCTTAAGTTTGAGAAACACTGATTTAGATAATCACTTATTCACATTTTCATCTATCTCCTAGCCTTTTTTTTCTGACAACTACCATTTATTGAGCAACTATGTGCCAGGTACTCTCCTAAGCACTTTCCACGCATTGTCCTCACTTGCAAGAAGCCTTGCAAAGTTTGTGTTATTTATTATCCTTATTTCATGCATGAGGAATCAAACAGATTATTCAACTAGAGTAAGTTTCCACTGCTAGTAAATGGCAGAGCCAGAATTTGAATGTGTGCCCACCTGAATCTGCTGTCTCTTATTTTTCACTACATCATTCTATTTACCGCTAAGATATAATCTTAGCATGTAAAGAAATACATTTTCTTTTAGGTAGGGAGCTTCTCTTCTGTGTCAGAAATAAGAATGTTTGGGTTTCTTATGCATACTGAATTGCTAACAAACCTGTCAAGGTAGTTTTGTGTTTGACTTTAGATCAGTGTTATCTGTGGTGCATGTTTTTTTCTTTGATTTGAATTCATGCTAATGGTCTTTGCCTTTTTCCTAGGTCTGTGTGCAAGAAGTTTGGGTTGCATGTGAGTCGAATGATGCTAGCCTTCTTGGTTCTTAGCACTGGCATGTTTTGCTCATCATCAGGTAAGTAAAAGGGCAGATGAGGGTATTGCAGGTTCACCAATAGTTTTTTGTTTTTTTTGAGACAGAGTCTTGCTCTGTTGCTAGGCTGGAGTATAGTGGTGGGATCTTGGCTCACTGCAGCCTCCACCTCCCAGGTTCAAGCAATTCTTCTGCCTCAGCCTCCCAAGTAGCGGGACTATAGGCACGCGCCACCATGCCTAGCTAATTTTTTGTCTTTTAGTAGAGATGGGGTTTCACCATGTTGACCAGGATGGTCTCGATCTCCTGACCTCGTGTCCCACCTGTCTCGGCCTCCCAAAGTGCTGGGATTACAGGCGTGAGCCACTGCACTTGGCCACCAGTAGATCATAGTTGCATTTAATGGAAGCACTTGTCCAAATGTAGGTTATATTGTGGAACATGTCAATAATTTGCAGAGCACTGTTATCTACATTATCTTGATTGACCTTTATAGCAATCCTACCATGTAAGACAAATATTTTCTCACTTTTGCAGGTAAGGACATTGAAACATAGGTGAAATGATTTACTAAAAGTCAAAATTCATAAATGGTAGAGCTGATAGTCTCACCAGGATGCTTTCTATTACATTTTTGCATCAACCACCCACTTCCTTTTTTGACCATTAAGAAAGTAATTCTTTTATTTTGTTTAAGGAAGTTATTTGTACGTAAAGACGTTGTTGTTGATGGTTCTGTTTCTATTGATGATACATTATTTGAGATGTATTCTATATGCATCTTCCATGGGACTTTTTAAAAAATAAGCTTCTGGAAATTTAGAATAAAAACCTTACTCCAGAGCATTGACTTTCAAACTGTGCTGCCATTGAACATTTGTGTTGTATAAGCTGAGTAAAGGTGCCCCACTGCCAAATGGTAGTCTGTTCCCAGTTCTCCAGCAAAATTTAGTTACTGGATATAATTGTCTCAATTTTAGTTTCTGCTTCAGTGTACCAGGATCTAGCATATACGCTGAGTATACACAAAAGCATAGTATGGGGCACAAAATTATATACTTACTTTTCCCTTATTGAATATATCAAAATTGGTGTTGTTCTACAGAGATGTCAGAGCCGTACTCCAGAATGACTTTGAGAGCCCGTCCTAAATGCATCTGTGCTCTACCCTCACATTTCTCTTCTCCCTTTGTCCTCTACACTGGCAGCTGGAACTGACAGCTTTGGATGGCATCACTATTATTTGACATTTATTGGTAAAGGGTGTACCTCACGTGTTTTTTATGTTGCTTTGCTACTTCTTTTTTAAAATCTTTACTTTTTAAGTGACAAGGTTTTGCTCTTTACCTAGGCAGGCTGGAATGCAGTGCACAATCATAGCTCACTGCAGCCTTGATTTCCTGGGCTCTAGCAGTCTTTCCACTACAACCTCCCAAGTAGCTAGGACTATAGGCATGCACCACCATGCCCAGAGATGGAGTCTCACTGTGTTGCCCAGGCTGGTCTCAAACTCTTAGCCTCAGGCAATCCTCCCACCTTGGCCTCCCAAAGTACTGAGATTAAAGACATGAGCCACTGTGCCTGGCCTGCTACTCCTACAATTGATCTTTATATGTAGAAAATTCCTGAGGGTATCTTCGTTTTTGTAATCTAATTTAAGACACAGGTAAGTTGAAGGCATCTTTTCATACAGAGCCTCTGAACCCTTTGCTGAGTTTTAAAAAATCTCACTGCCTATTATTGTGGTTGTTTTTGTAGCTGTTACTGATTTTTCTTCCCTACGGAATCAGACTTTCTGCAGCGGAAGAGGCAGATCTGCATTTTTGTTCAGAGTTACTAGAAACACTTTAATCAATTGTTATTGTTGCAGAGACCCTGTACTCTGTCCTCTGCTGTATACAACAATCAGGTTGAGGTAGATGGAACTAATTAGGGGACTATCTAAACGCCATACTATTTGTGTCAGCAGATGGAGGATGCAAAGCATTGCTGCCATACAATGTCTGGCCCTTGAGGAGGCTTCCTAGAATTTCTGGGGCTAGAGGTTAGGACCAGGACAGTCTCAGAAGACCAACAGCAGATAAGCTTCTTCAGAAGTAAATTGTCAGCAGTGGCTCTAAGTATTTTAAAGCATATTCCCTGCCTGGAAATATAATCCTGGGGTGTTCCTAGAGTGCCTGGAATTCTATAAGTTTTTTATTTGAGGTATAGGCTGGGAGAGGAATTACATGGTTAGAATTGTATAATTGGGTTGGTACCTAAAAAAACAGGAGTGGGAGGCCGGGCACCGTGGCTCATGCCTGTAATCCCAGCACTTTGGGAAGCCAAGGCGGGTGGATCATGAGGTCAGGAGATTGAGACCGTCCTGGCCAACGTGGTGAAACCCTGTCTCTACTAAAAATGCAAAATTTAGGTGGGAGTGGTGATGGACACTTGTTATCCCAGCTACTCAGGAGGCTGATGCAGGAGAATCTCTAGAATCAGGGAGTCGGAGGTTGCAGTGAGCTGAAATTGTGCCACTGTACTCCAGCCTTGCAACAGAGTGAGACTCCATCCCAAAAACAAAGAAAAAAAAAAACAGCAGTGAGAAATTAAGAATCATTGAACTTCATTTTTTTTTAAAGGACTATCACTGTGCTGTCCTTTCTAATATAGCACTTCCCCAAATATGTTCCTGGTATTGACATTTTGCAATGTAGATGTTTACACTGCAAAATTTATGTTTAATCAGTTTTTAATTGATACCTAATTAACCTTGAGTTCTTGTTCTCCTGCCTTTTTTCACTTGTTTACTCTTGCAGCATTCCTTCCTAGTAGCTTCTGTATGTACACTACGTTGATAGCCATGACTGGATGGTATATGGACAAGACTTCCATTGCTGTGCTGGGAGTAGCAGCTGGGGCCATCTTAGGCTGGCCATTCAGTGCAGCTCTTGGGTAAGAAACGAATAGTTCTTCTTCCACATATCTCTGGGCATATAGTAAATCTTAATGTTGGATTAGCTCCAGATTGTCTTCACAGAACCTAAATTGAGCTTTCAAAGATTCTGGGAAATGGAAGAATATGTCTCTTAGCACTTACTATTATGGTTAATTCTAATAAGAATAGTGACCAGTGAGCATCTGCTATGTGTTAGGCACAGTGAAACCCTTTGTAAACCTTATCTTGAAACCTTACAACAACTCTGCAGGAGAAATACAATTATTAGTGCTTTATAAATGAGAAAATAGACTCCAAGAGTTTGAAGAATTTACCTTTAAGATTATGTTTGCTTTTGAATCCAGGCCTTTTTGATTCTATAGCTGATGTTTTCTCCACATAGCATCACCCTGTTCTGTGAAGTTTTTCGTTCACTCAGCTTTGAAATCTGAAATTTCCTCCAGTATTCCTTCTTTCTTGCCCCCAGCATTTTTTCCCCCCAAGTTCTTTCTATACTCTTTGTTCCCACTACTTCTGTTCTAGTGTGTGCTGCCTTAATTTCTTACCTGTACCATGGGTAATTTAGAAAAATATTTTAATCTGATGTTATTTTAGAAGTATATCTTTATTATTAAAAAAAAAAAGTAAGTACCAGATTGTATGAGGTTAAAATAATTTTTTTTTTTTTTGAAACGAGATTTCACCATGTTGGCCAGGATGGTCTCAATCTCCTGACCTTGTGATCCGCCCGTCTCAGCCTCCTAAAATGCTGGGATTACAGGCGTGAGCCACCACGCCCGGCCAAAGTTATTTTTAATTTTCTTCTCCCCAGCTCCATCCTCAAAGATAATCACTGCTAATAGTTTGGTGTATATCTTTCCAGAAAAATTATCCTGTGTGTATAAATATATGTATGCATATCTATCTACATTCTTAAAACAAATGAGAATTATTCTGTCTGTATATATGTCTTCTACATATGAATACATTTATATCATTGATTATATTGGTTGCATAGCGTTCTATGATTTACGCCATTATTGCCTTATTGGTAGACATTTGCTTTTCGTTTTTTTACTGTTATACCCAATGCTTCCGTGAACCTTTTTTTTTTTTTTTTTTTTTTTTGAGACAGAGTCTTGCTCTGTTGCCCAGGCTGGAGTGCAATGGCACAATCTTGGCTCACTGCAACCTCCATCTCCTGGGTTCAAGCAGTTCTCCTGCCTCAGTCTCCTGAGTAGCTGGGGTTATAAGTGCATGCCATCACGTGCAGCTAATTTTTGTATTTTTAGTGGAGACGGGGTTTCACCATGTTGGTCAGGCTGGTCTCGAACTCCTGACCTCGTGATCTGTCTTTGTCAGCCTCCTAAAATGCTTGATTACAGGAGTGAGCCACCACACCCTATAGGGTAAATTTTTATAAGGGGAGTTACTAAAAGAATAGGCCATTTTTAATTTTCTTAACTGCCTTTTAAAGGCTGGTTTCCTCACCTCCATTTCTTTCTTCTGTTCTACTTTGCATATTCTCAAATTTTCATATTCCACAGAATTTTATCTTAGGGCCTATTCTGTACTTTTGTTATCTCTCAGTCATCTTGGTGATTCCCATCTCTTTTTTTTTTTTCCATCTCTCCAATATGAAGGTGATTCCATATCTTAATGTCTAGTCCAGTTACCGCTCTTCAGCTTCGTTTATATATTCCCAGCTGCTTATTAGATAGCTGCTGAATTCATTATCTTCTCTCCACAGCTGTTCCTTTACTTGTGTTTCTATCCCAGTAAATAGTACTACTGTCTCCCCAATACTGACCCAGAAACCTGAAAATTTTTTGTGACTCTCCTCTCTTTCCCACCCCTGTTAATTTATTGTATCTCCTGAATATCTTTTAAACCTGATTACTTTTCTTCACTCCCCTCTGTTCCTGGATCACTACACAGCCTCCTAAATAATCTCCTCATCTCTAGTCTTGACCCCTGTAAATCTACTCTCCAAACTCAAACTAGAGTTATGTTCCTCAAATGCAGATATAGTTGTATCACCTCCCTGTTTTAAACTCTATGGTAGCTTCTCCATTGCTTTATGTCACAGAGGTTGGCTGACTGGCCTGTTTTTGTACAGCCCAATAATTAAATAATTTTTACATTTTTAAAGGGTTTTTTAAAAACAACAAACATACACACAAAGAAGACTATGCAACAGATAATATATGTGGCCTGCAAAGCCTAAAATATATACCGTCAGGTCCTATAAATAAAAAGTTTGCCAACCCCTGCCCTGTGGTATCCACACTCAAAGATTTAACACACAAAGCCTTGCACGATCTTGCTTTTACTTCTCCAGCTTCTTTTTGTCAGTTCTTTCATTCCTTTCCTTCTCTATTCCATCTACATTGAATTTCACTGAGTTCCTCAAATACCTCGAGTGACACTTTTTTTTTTTTTGAAAGAAAGAAAAAGAGAGGAAACAAAGTGAGAGTGAAAGAAAGAAAAAAA
Source organism: Cacajao melanocephalus (assembly GCA_963573385.1). NCBI lineage: Eukaryota > Metazoa > Chordata > Mammalia > Primates > Pitheciidae > Cacajao > Cacajao melanocephalus. Next base: position 80 of record CAUYLG010033266.1, on the reverse strand, counting down.
AGAATGTAAGAGAGAAAGAAAGAGGAAGAGAAAGAGGGAGAGAGAACGGGATTCTTGTTCTATTGCCCAGGCTAGAATGC